>NW_006498137.1:1042485-1069952 GCF_000471905.2 Amborella trichopoda
ACACAAAATTGTGTAAATTATCAATGAATTATATTTATGAGTCACATTATGAAGTTGTGGGAGAGAGTGATTGAGCAACAAATGAGGTATGAAACAAGTGTATCAGAAAGTTAATACGGTTTTATGACAGGGGGATCAACAACCAAGGCTGTTTTTCTACTTAGCCATTTGATTAAGACGTTTCGGACGAAGAAAAAAGACCTCCACATGGTATTTATTGATCTAGAGAAAGCTTATGATAGAATACCTAAATATTTGATTTGACAGGTATTGGAAAATAAATGAGTCTCCAGACACTATATTGACTTGGTGACAGATATGTACGAGGGAGCACCAACTAGTATATGAACGATTAATAGAGAGATGGGTGAGTTTTCAGTGATAATAAGTCTATATCAGGGGTCGACATTGAGCCCATACCTCTTTGTCTTACTTACGAACGACTTAACCAGGCACTTGCAGTACCATGGTGCATGTTGTTCATAGATAATATAGTTTTGATCAATAAAACCTGAAACGGTTTCAACACAAAGGTAGAGTTTTGGAGGGATGTTTTAGACTCTAAAAGTTTTTAAAATAGTTGGACAAAGACAGAGTATATCGAATCCTAGTTTAGTAACAATAAAAGAAGAGATGAGGAATTAGTTAAGATTAATGACCAAGAAATACCAAAAAGAACCCATCGTTGGAAGTAATGAGAAAAAATATGAGAACTTATGGTCTCACTAGGGATATGACCTTTATTAGAGGAGAATGGTAAACTAGGATTTGTGTAGTTGACCCCAATTAATTGGAAAAAGAAAGAAACGACTTAATTACAAACCCGACCCATATGCTCAACCCCCGAAATTGAGCCCTAGATCATATTTATAAGGCAAGGCAACCTTCTTCATGGCTTTTTAGAAATTCATTGCACCAAAATATCTTGAACTTGAAGGGAACTTATGATTTGCCTATGGTTTTATTTGAACTAGAAATAGGGTTTTTACTTTAAAGGGGCTTGGGTTCTCCGGTTATTTTGGTTTTAATGGCTGTTGAAAATCTGAAGGATTAGATTAGGAAGTGATGTATCGTAAGGAAAGAGGATTAAGAAATTGGGCACAATAAAAGAGAACTTCACTCTTTATTTTAATAGAAAGATAGAATGCAACTGTTTTTATAAGAAGGGAAGAACTAGGAGGGACTCACTCGACCACATTTAAGAATCATACACCGCTTGGAGAGAAGTCGCTCACTCTCAAAAAAAGCTCAAGACAATTCTCAACTCCAAATTGCTGGAAATGAACCTCTTTAGGAGGTATTTATAAGCTAAAGAAGATATTTCTATAGATTATCAATAACTTTATAAAGGAGCTCTTAAACAATAGTTTATTGCTAAATATTTTTAGAAAAATTTCTTAACATAATAATTTAATTTTGTTATAGGTTTTTTTGGAATCTTCAAGAATCATTCTTCTGATTTACGGATGCATCAGGAGGCGTAGGGGTTTCTATGGTCTAGAGGTTAGGGTTTTAAAGTGACTCTAGATTCTAGGGTTTTTGTCCAAAAGTAACATAAGAGTCCTATTTATATGCAAAAAAATAGAACTCCGAATGTTGGTGGAGCCGACGTGGTTTGCATTACTAAGCCCTCCAGGGCTCTAGATCATACGATAAATCTTGTGGCTTCCAATTCTATGGAGATCTAGCCAGAGTCTGATATGTATAGGTGTTCGACATAGACTTCTCCCTTCTTGGGCCCGGGACTTACTTATTTTGGGTGCTTATTTTGTTAAACAATGTTTTATTGGGGATTTTCTAATATTTTAGGAATATCGTAAGGTCCGGACTAAGGTTTAGGGTGTTCTAGGGATCACTAAATTAGTATTGTTCAATGTTACATGATTTTAGGAATTCCCTTAGCCAAAATCAGGGAGGTGTCTGTAGTTGCTCTAAAAGTCTATTAGAACTCAAATCTGTTTAAAAATGGTGTCGATTCCAACCCAGATTGTCGATTTTTAAAACTAACCTTGCTTTCACAAGTTTGGGAGGATACCTGGGACTTTTATAACGAAATGCGTATAACATGTATCCATGGAAGCACATTATACACTAACTCCCGTGCCAAATACTAAGAAGGATTCCTTTTAGTCTAAAATTTGGCATTCACTTTACATTTTTTGGACTGGCCAGATGAATTTTCTTTTAAAAATTTAGATTTAAGTCTTTAAACTTGTAATTTAAGGTTTTTAGAGTTTAAAGTTTAGACGCTTAGAGCTAGTCATCCAAAATTTGTAGTTCTTCGTATAGGACTTTTTGGGAAACTAATGTAAGGATCCCTTATTTTTAGGGATATTATAAATTGTCTCAAAAATTTAAATTTATAAAGATGTCCCTTTTTTCAATTTTTTTTTAAAAAATGCCCTTAAGTTCCTTAGTTAGAGTAAGGGTAAGTTTCGTACTAAGAATATAGCCTTACTCTTAAGTTCCTTACTTAGAGAAGAAAAGATGTCTCATCGCATATTCTTCTTGCCTCCTCTCATATTCTCTCTTTAGAATTCCAGTCTTATTTTCACTTTCTCTCTCTCAACCCCAACACCATTGTTACCTCTTTTCATATTTTCTAGAGAGAAAATATGAGAGAAGGGAAGAGCGCTTTGAGTTTTATAGAATAATAGAGAGGAGGCAAAAAAACCCGAGGAAAAAAAATGACAGAAGAGAAGCCTTCCAATTTTACTTTTAAAAGAGGGGCAAATGAGTCTATTTACCCATCTATAAGAAAACGTGAGGGCCAATGCCAAAAATAAAATCTCCTGATGTCTTAAAAGAAAATTCTTATAAGGCTTTTCTATTAAAACGCCCATCACTTTTTTTTCGCAAAAAGTTGATATAAGGATACAATCTTAAAATGTAGAATTAAAGGTGCACCTCAAAAATCCATCATAAAAGGTTGTTTAGATGTTGAAAACTATCTAATTGATCATATCGGCATCAAGATGTATGAATATGGAAAGACAAAAAGATTTTGGGTCTGCAAACTAATGTATTTTGCAACAAATTATCTGGACTGTCTATTTTCAAGATTTTCATGTGTTTGTAGATCTACTTGATTTGAACCATTTTTAGAGTTCTAAATTTTATAATTAGAGATGAAAATAGATTATCAAGCCATCCTAAAAAAATTTGATATCAAAATCACATTTACGATAAAATTTAGAGGTGTGCCTTAATTGGATTGTTTAAGGTAGCAACTTTTTGCAAACCACATATGAAAATAGATTATCAATCCACCCTAAAAAATTTTGATAACAAAATCTCATTCATGGTAAAATTTAGAGGTGCGCCTTTATTGGATTGTTTAAGGTTGCAACTTTATACAAACTACACCCTTTTTTTTTTTTTGGTTAACAAAAATCAAGTTTAGTACTCATAAAAAACTACTTAAACTCACTTGAAACTCATCTGAAGGTGAGGATGAAGGGGGGACAAAGGGGATCAAGAGAGCCTAAACGTCATTCAAAGATGTGGGGGATGGAAGGGGTAAAAAGAAGGGGCAAGCTTTCCATGTTTCCCCTACAACATAAAACTTATATACTTCCCCTTATCCAGCCATCCGTTTTGCATGTAGAGCTAAGATTGCCCCAATCACAATGTCACATTTCTACATTATTTTATTTTTAATTTGTTTTCTACAAATTATTTTAACATCAAATTACGTACGTCCAATCCTCTATTAAACTTTCACTAGCAAAAAATGTAAAAAAAATATTTTAAATAAAATAAAATTACCAAAATACCCCTAAAAATTTCAAGGGGTATTTTTGGTCATTATATTTTATCAAAAATTTATTTTCAACATTTTTTTATAGGTGCGCTCCAATAAGAAGATGACACATACCAAATTTCATATTCATACAATTTGTATAAAAAAAACTAAAAATAAAATACTTTGAGTCGTTGGATCTAAGATCAAATGGTGAGTAGCTCTCTTGATTAAACTTGGATGGCTGGATGGTAGGGGAAGCATTGATTTTCTATGTTGTAGGGGAAGTATAGAAACCTTTTCCAAAAGAATATGGTTTGGTAGTATGAGTACTGAACTTAATTTTTTAAGAAGAAAAATGAGAAAACTAGTTCCATGAATTAGTTTATATTTTTTATACTTTTTTAAAAATGATTTTATTGGGTACTAGAAGTATTGAACAAAACATTAAGCCAATAAATTATTTAGTACTCCCAATGCCAAACACTATTTTTGCAAATAGACTACAACTAGTAAGTTGAAAAAACAAATCTATATAAAATAAAAAAAATTCAGGTATTTTTTAAAGATAATGTTTTGATAAGGCTGCATCCTTATCAAAACAAGTAAAGCCTCGTCTCAAAACTCATCAGAAATTGTGGTTTTGGCATTGGAAAACCTTCATATCGATCATCTCGGGCTTGACCATTATGGCTGTAAAAAAAATTTAGGATTTCAAGTCCTAAAAATAGCATGTATTGTAATATATTAAGTAAACCATCTATTTCTCCCTAACACTAAGTGTTCATGGATCTGCAAGATTTATATCATTTTTTTAGCTTCAAATTTTATATTCGGCATTGAAAATTGATTTAAGAGTCATCACAAAGATTTTTGATGCCCAGAGTGCGATCTGGACGAGGATTCGAAGTGAGCCTTTATTTTGTTTTCATAAAGCTTAGGTCTTATAAACTGCATCTATTTTTTAAATGGGTGAGGTTTGCACAACATCAAACAATATAAGGTGCAACTCTAAACTTTGTCGTAAGATGCAATTTTGATGTGGAAATATTTTTAGATGTCCCGAGATTCTATTTTCATCTCTAATTAAAAAAAAATGAACTTCAAAGAATTTTCAAATCAAGTAGATCTATAAATGCATGAAAATAGACTGTCTAGATAATATCTTGTAAGATGTACTATTTTTGGGACTTGAATTTTTTTTCATTTTTTTTTTTTCATATCCATACATCTCGATATTGAGATAATCAATTAGATGATTTTCTAATGTCAAAATAGCCTTTCTCAATGGAGTTTTAAGATGCAACTTAATTCTACCCTTTAAGGTTGACACCTTACATGAATTTTTTATTTTTAAAAATAAACATTATTTTAGTTAATTTCGCATACTTTTCTGTTTGTTTGAAAGTTGGTTGCTCGCTAGGCATATTAACTTCTCTACGTAGTGTTTTCTACCCATGGAAGTTAAATGCATGGCGCGTTTAATAAAGGATTTAATTTCTATAAGGCCTAGGCTTTATGAAAACCAAGTAAAGCCTCACCTCTAATCCTCATCCAAAAAGCACTTATAATTTCTATAGGGTATGTTTGACAACTGGAAGTTGGTTGTTATCTGGAACCTGGAAGTTCCTTCTCCCTGTGAAGCTGGATGTTCTGGCTCCTAGTACTAAAAGGTATTGTGTTCGGTAACTTGTCTGAAATTTAGAGGCAGCCTGAAAACCTGTGTTTGGTACCACCCATAACTTATTAAACCTGCGGACATGATAATTAATCAATTTGATCCATACGTGGAAGAATTTGTATTTGGGGGTAATATTGGTTTTTTTTAACGAAAATCTAATAGGTCATCCACAATAGATAATAGATTTGTTAGTTAATAATGGTTTTATAACGATTTCATCATATTATTATTAATGTTTCTTAATTCTATCAAAAAAAACCTCTTCTATCCAAGCTCCTTATATATGAAATACAATTTTTAGTGTGAATCGGATTTGTAAATTAATGTATACGCATCAAATTGGATTTGTTTAGGTTTTAGAGAGAAGGAACTAGAGTCCGTACAAGAGAGCTTGGGTTAAAGTATAAGGAAAGATGTGCTTCATTTGTTAATAATATTAATTTCCTACATTGTATATGCCAAATTGAGAAGAACACGTAGATTGAATATCCCAAATTCCACGGCAAACTATTCTACAAAATATTTGTCACTAACCATTAATCAATTGCGCTATAAAGGTCTCATATCACTAATATATGGTTCTCAAGTGCACAAATATAATGGGAGACTTTTATTTGCATATGTTTTTTTTTTTTTTTTCAATTGGGATGCGATTTCATCTTGTAGTTGTACTCCTTCGACATGGTCCTCATTACTTTGAGTTGCTACTGGATCACTTATGATTTCAAAATTTCTTTCTCAAAATTGCAAGTTGGACAAACATGGTCTGTTACTTAACTACTATCCTGCTATACATAAGAGTTACAAAAGTGAGCTACCTTCAGGCATTTTTAATCAACTGGTCCCTCTTTCCAAAGCATCATATAAGATCTTGGAGTCCGATGCAAATCTTTCCCATCCAGCATGTATATACTAGAATTGCAAATCGAAACCCACATTTTGGGATAATACATGCTTCCTTTATGAAATCGTCTATGCATGTTGCTCTTAATCCACTCTGGGATATGTGTTCCATCAACATCAATTGCGCCTACGCAATCCTGATAAAAAATGCAACAAGTTTTTTAGCTATTGCAATGAAGATTTTTTGTTAAAATCAGTGCTAGCAATTTTACAATAAATTTTAAAATTGAGTACTATTAGTTACCTTGAAATATGGGTCATATCTTTCATTACCAGCAATGTGAGCTGGTGCTTTTGTCCCTCGAGGCTGTATAAATAATTTTCCTATAACGCAAACACCTTAGTACTTCATTGAAATAATAAATAATGGTTTGGCCAGACTGCTGAAACCGAATTTGTGTCATCCTATTACGTTCGTCATTTGTCGCAGTGCTTATGAGTATGGTTACTTGTTCTTCAACTGACACATATATTTTGCAGTGTGGTCCTGTCTCTTATAAGCCTACAAAGTTCAATGATGTTCCATACACAATAGAGCAAAGCAATTCCACTCATGTCCATATAATATACGGGCAATAAACTCCGGACCTGTGAATGGAGCATTGTGAACTCTCTTCTTCATTAAATATGTATTGTAGTACCAAAAGGTCACACGGCATATAAACCACATAGTAATGCATTGAATCTAAGCTGCTCGAAATGATCCATATCATCCATAACTAGAAATTAAAGTTGAGAGGACATATATAAGTTCAAAGATGAAAATTTCACTTTCTACAAAATAGAAAAACACAAACACACATGTCAATCATTTGTCATCAAATAGATAATATCACATTTTATACAAACGAAAAAATAAAATAGTAATATCATATTTTCACCAAATAGAATTACCTATGTATATACACCACACATAAACATAATGTCAAGCATTTTCATTAAAAGGACGTTTCATTTCATCAATAGAAAAATTACTCCAAGACATGAAGTTCATTTCATCCATTCATAAATAGTTCAAGACAAAAAAAAGAAAGAAAAAAAAGAGTGCTTAAACTGCCAAAAGTAAGCTTTTATGAGTCCAAATAAAAAAAAAAAAGCCCAAATAAAAATTTCACACCAAAACATTAATTTGCCATTTGCTTTATCTCCTCCTCTAGAAACGCCCCTTGGTATCCGAACGGCAAGGCTAGGAACATATGAACCTTAGATTTATTTTGGAAAATACAGGTAGCCTTCAACATAAATGGAATGTAACGACATAAGGATCCATAATAGCTATTTACATATGTTCGACCCTTCCCATAACAAATTGTACATAACCCTATTTCTTCCGGCCTGGTCTGGTATGGAATGAACTAATAATCTGATGATCGAGAGCTTCTATTCGATTTATGAACTCCTTGCTTACCTTATCCTTTTTTGTTCATTTGTAGAAACCCAATGACTGTTGTTGAGCAATTTTTGGATATCAAACGACCACCCTAGATGGTATTTTTAATTCACATTTCTTATATAGCTCATCAAAAACATCCAAGTATTAAACTTTATCTCAGGCTAAACGGGAGCTTCGAGATTCATCATCTCTGTCATAGTTTCCACTAATTTAGTTCAACTTTGAGCCACTTGTTTCCACTAATTTAGTTAAACTTTGAGCCACTTGTTCAGTAGGAGCACCTTGCCTTTTTTATTTTGAGACACCTCAAAGAGAGTATTAGGGTGGGGCTTCTTATATTGCCTAGATTCCAACATCGACTATGAAATTTTGAAAATAAAAAAGTTAAAAATATTAAAATGAAATACTTATTTTTACGTTGAATGGACAGTTTAAATAATGTGTTACAATATAATAGTTAATACCGATGATTTTTCGGACACCTTAGTTACAATTTTCTAGTCTTGAAGTGAGGCTTTACTTATTTTGATATGGCTGCAGCCAAACCATTTTTCTTTTATAAATTGAAAGTTGTTTCATGCGTCGTTGACTTACAAACGTGATGAATCTAAAGTGTACTAAAAAAAGTTATGGATGGTGCAGAAAAAAAATACTAAAAAGTTATATATTTAATTTTAAAAGGTTTATTTTTATATTCATTTATCATCTTGGCCTAGATGATAGATCTACAAAAAAAAAATAGAAAAAAATAATCTAAAATGAATTTTAGTATGGGGTCGCATATGTACATGTGAGTCGGCCGACTGATCCCCCCAGCTCTATAAATAAATCGAAAGGGACTTTCATCTCTTTGCATAACTTCATAACCAAGATTACACGCCCTCTTGTAGAGAAAGAACATAAAACGCCCCTCTCTCTCTCACTGCAACTCTCCTCTCCCTCTCTACTCGGGAACTCAGAATTTGCAGTAGCAACGAGCTATGAGTCGAGGAACAGGAGCTGGATATGATCGCCATATCACTATTTTCTCCCCTGAAGGTCGACTTTATCAAGTTGGTATGTATCCTTTCCCATAACTGCAACTGATCAGGAGATATGGCCTTGGAAATTAGGTTTCGTGAACTGGGGCTTGGAAAATTAGGGCTTATGGAATAGAACATTCCCTTCAAGAACAATTTTTTGACACGAAATTCCCATGAAGTATTTGTTCTTATATTCACAAAAAAGGTGTATGCGTTTCATGTTTGCTTGTATGAAGAGATTGTGCTATTGACATTCTTAGGTGTAGCTACACGCAAAAAAATAGTGTTTCCAGGGAGAAACCTTTGTTTTAATTGTTTTACCCTTTATGGATCTGTATAGGGAGTCAGTTTCTTATTATTGGTATGAAGTGACTTAACTTTGAAATTTGATATTCATTGAGGGTTTTAGTATGGATCATGCAAGAATTAGGGTTTAATGAAATCAAGGTTTCTCGTGGAAAGCATATATTTTTTCCTTGGGTTCTGTGGTAATTTTATACCGATATTCGGTGCTCTCGTGATTTGTCACTTATGATATACCCTCAGGGCTGTAATTGCGGCATCTATACTGTTTCATTTTTTTGGGAATAAGAATGCATCTATATTGTACCTTTAAAAGTAATGCAGTTATATCAATTTTGACCTCCTAGCAGCTGAAAGTGAAGTACGAGTTCCTAAGTACTAGGCTCCTTTTACTTTCTTTTCTTGATGGTTTAATTAGTGCGATTTCTCTGACATGAAATTTGTCTTTATGGTTATAATGTGTTTATTTATGTGTTCACTGTTGGTGAATTTATGTGTTCTCCAATGATTCATGAAACTGGAGGGGAAGTTTTATAGGACGGCTGTAGGACCAGCCATACTTAATGGGACTGAATGTAGGAGAAACATCATATCTATAGGATAAGTCACAAGTGTAACTGAGATAAGGATGCTGAGTTGGATGAGTGGCAAGACAAAAAAATATAGAATTCGAAATGAATACATATGAAGGAATTTAGGGGTGGCTCCAATTGGCGATAAGATAGGAGAAAGTAGACTTAGGTGGGCTGGCTATGTGCGGTGTAGACCTAATACAACACTGGTTGGGAGGGGCGATTTGGTTCAAATGGAAGGCTCTAAAAGGGCAAGGAGAAGGTCCAAAAGGACATAGATAGAAGTAGCGAAAATAGATATGGTGACTTATGGCCTGACTGAGGGTATGACCTTAGATAGAGTATACTGACAAAAAAGGATTCGTGTAGCCGACCCCAAATAGTTGGGATAAGGCTCAGGTGATGATGTGTTTACCATTGATGGTTTCCTGATTTTATTGTGAAATGATTCATCTAACATATAACATACTTCTACAACCATGGAGTATGGATGTGTGCATAATACAGTATGGCTGCATAAACTTAGGATTTCCTGATTGTTAATATAATGCTATTTGTGTACATAATTGATGGTTATGTTGCACTTTGGCTAATACATGGTAAGTGCGAACTCTTGTATATGGAGATCAGGTTATGATGATTGCTAATATGAAGTGATTCTGGTGCAGAGTATGCCTTCAAGGCTGTAAAGGCAGCTGGCATTACCTCAATTGGAGTTCGGGGCAAGGATTCTATCTGTGTTGTTACTCAGAAGAAGGTCCCAGTAAGTGATCTATCATCATATTTTTCTTTGCATGTTTGTTGTTATTTAAAACTGAATATGATTGAGGTTTCGTTTTTTCTTCATTTGATTGGTAACTAATTGTGTTTGAGTTTATTGTCCCAATTATGCATATCAGGACAAGCTCTTGGATCAGACCAGTGTAACCCACTTGTTTCCCATTACAAAGTATCTTGGATTGTTGGCCACTGGAATGACAGGTTTGCTTTAATAAGATGCCATACTGTTATGCTTATCAAATAAAAAGATGGCTTATGTAAGATGAATGGTTTTCTTTTTTTCCTTTTTTAATAATAAAAATGAATGGGTTTTGAATGGACCCTCCGGTTTAATTCCACTGTAGATCTGTTCTGGATCTGGAACCTATACCTCCTGACCCCAGCAATGCTGGCCACTCTGGGCTAGTCATCCATACACTTTAATAGAAATGTTTTATTTTCAATCATGAAATGATCTGTGAAGATATTCTGAACATGAATAGCTTATATGTCTATTGCAATCTACTAACAAAGTGAAAGTTGCAGTTTTCAAATGAAATGAGAAGAAAGACTTTACTTATTAATATTCCAATTTGTTTCATCAAAGTGTCATCTTTATGCTTATGATCCACCACGGATATAATTCTGGAGATGGCTACAAGATCAGTTTTTTTTAAGGTTTTACATATATTTGTGAAGTATCCTACATGGGTACTTCACAAACATCAATTCTTCTAAGGTTTTACATATGTTTGTGAAGTATCCCACAAGGATACAACCTCTATTTTGAAGTATCCATGCATCATAACTTCATATAATTGGACTTAGAAGGTACTTCATGATTTTTGTTAGGTCCCATGTCTTCCATATGTGTCGTGTCATTTCCTGTCATGTATTTGGAAATCACTATGTTTCGCTATTATAATCATGAAGAAAGAACCTCAGTGTGATCTGGAAGCGAAGTGAGATTCTTTGCTTTCAAGAAAACAGCCATTGATTTCAATGTTAAAGTTTTGGTGACTGTATCCCAGGGTGTACTATTTGGGCATGGATTGAACCCGCGGTGTTTAATTAATTATTTGTTGGTTTCTTCTTCCAGCTGATGCACGGTCATTGGTCCAGCAAGCAAGGCATGAAGCAGCTGAGTTTCGTTTTAAATGGGGTTATGAAATGCCTGTTGATGTGCTCGCCAAATGGTATGCTACTTTTGGTTCAACTGATGATTTGCCAAATTTCTTCTTGTTTATAAACATTCTTTCTTATATACAATATGCTAGGATTGCTATTCTTAGGTGTAAAACTTCTGTCCCTATTTTGTCTGGGACTTGGTGGTTATAAATTTTTTCTAGCACTGTCTTCGTATCAGTTTCTGGGGATAATATGTGTGAGCGAACTTGTTATTAGCTGGCCAAATTTCCCAAAAAAAAACTTGTTATTAGCTGGCCAATCATCTTCAATGTATTATACTCATTGTGATCTACCGATTACAATCCTCTAGCGAAAACCACACAAATCTGTCTGGAAACTATTAGTGTACTTTCTTACAAACATTTAATAGATCATGCTTGGGCATTTGATGTGCCTTTTGTGCACCCATACATATATACATGCATTCAAGCAAATGTGCGTCCAGACATACATGTTTTTATAGAGGCTCCCGCATATGCATATGCAAGGCAACATACATAACTACAAAGTCCAAGTACATTATCCATATATTTTTTCCTTTTCTTATAAATGAGTGTGTATTTTTTCTTCTCTGTAAAAAAAGTGTTCTTTTTAGTAATAAGTATCCTTGTTTTCCTTTCAAATAATAATTTTTTAGTACTTACAGATATCAAATCACGGTTTGGTTTTAAGGGGTCTATTAATGATATTGAATACCTTTTAAGATCTTGCAGATATCAATCATTTAATCTGGCATAGCTAGTCTCTTAGGAAAAGAGATGAAATTAACCATTAGCTTGCTGGTCGCATTTACAGACATGCATGTGCATTCAAATTCGATTAGCATCTTTTGCTTTTCAAGAATCCGTTAGAGCTTTAATGCCTTCTTCATTTCCTTTCAATGCTGACTTCTTTAGAATTTGACCTTTCTTCATTTCCTTTCAATGCTGACTTCTCTAGAATTTGACCTTTCTTTAGCGTCTTATTTAGATCAATTATAGTATCAACTCTCGCCATGCTGAGATTTCATACTTTTCTCTTGATGAGATCCTGAGATATTTACTCTTTTTCAAAGCAGAACAAGAAATGCTTCTTCCCTTGTCCCATTTTTGTTGGCAGTCTTTCAACATATACACCCAAAGTTCCTCAGCCTCCCTTTTCTTGTTGGATTGCTATTATTTTCTACCTTAATACTTCCAATTTATTTTTTCATTATTTTAAAGATCCTTACCTGAGATTGGACATTGGACCATGCCAGCTTATGATTCATAGCTATTTTATAGGTATATCTGTTGTTCCACTGAGGCAATTTGTAGTATATGTAGTTTATTCATGCTAGTTACCAGTGCAAATATCGTGTTTCTTGAATGGGATTTGGCTCACCCTATCCCATAAATTGAAGACCATCTTCCCCCCCTCTCAAAACACACTAACAAAACAAAAAGGTTGACTCATTGTATTAAGCATAGAAGATAAGTGTACAGCTTTTACAAAATTTAAGCCTCTTTAATCAAGGTGACTGAGCTAATTACAAAAATTTTGTTGGATGGCACCTCTTTGGCGAAGGCATCCGCAGCTGCGTGGGTTTCACACCATATATGTTCAAATGAAACATGCAATGGTCTACATAACTCGAAAATACAGCCAAATTGATTCCAGTCTGATGCATTGGGTTTTTTTATTTTTATTTTTTAATTTTACTATTTTTTAATTTTACTATTTTTTAATTTTACTATTTTTTAATTTTACTATTTTTAGATTTAGGTTGGGTTTTTAGTTTTCTTTAAGGATATTAGTGTATTTTTTTGAGGGGTATACATGATATTTAATTTAGAATTTTAGGTTATTTGTTTTGTTTTTGGGAAGCTTATCATGTGTTTAAGGATGTGGGATTGATAGTAGGAGTTGTCTTAGTTAGAGAGAAAGAGTAACGTTAGCTTAAAAGGAAAAGTCCTATTTTTATGGACTTGAAAAGTCGGAGTTATCTTTTAGTTAGAGAGAAAGACCTATTTTTATGGACTTTAGAAATTTAGAAAAGATTCCCATGGAGAGATCGATGTTGGATTGAGGAGAGAGAAGATAGGAAGAACTAGAGATTCATGTGAGGAGAGAGAAGATAGGGAGAGCAAATAATAGGAGAGAGAGTTGTTTTTTTGTGGGTTTCTATTTATTTATTGTTTCTTTTAAAGTGTATTCAAAGGGAAGATGTCCCTTCTTTGTTAACAGAGTGATTGGTTATTTAGTAAAGAGTTTGATCTCGTGAAAAGATCTTATGGTGGAATCCCTTACAGACCCAAAGAGGGTATAATCTCTCAATATTTTTAATTTTATTTTAACTTCTGGTCTATTATTATTTTTTTACCTCCATCAATTGGTATCAAAGCCTTGAGATCAAAGATCCATATACCATATGGAGCGTTTGGATCAATTTGATCAAATATTTGAGCAATTGGATCAACAATTCTATAGACACATGGAATACTTTCGCATATCAATACAACAATATCTACAAGATCAACTTTGTACGTTGCAAAAAGAGGAACAAGAAAAGATAGATCTCTATACAAAAGATGATATCGATAACCCAAACATGCAAGAAATTTTGAAAATCAATTGTAAAGAAAAAGATAAGTGTGTTGCAACTTATGAAATACCACCCTATGAGCCTGAAGGAGAAATCAAGATTCAGTTTGGTATTCTAGAGCTCGGTGTTTCAGACTTCTGCTACAAATAGTGTTAGATCATTTGTTTATTTGAAGAAGAAAAAATACCTAGAAGAATTGCATCATCAACTTTTGGGAAGGCTTCTAAAAGATTTGAGTTCAACAAGCTCGAGGTCGAGTTTCTTCCAACCCTTGGAGATGATGTAGTGGGTTTTTTATTTTATTTTTTTAATTTTACTATTTTTGTATTTGTAGATTTAGGTTGGGTTTTTAGTTTTCTTTAGGGTTATTTTTGTATTTTTTGTTGTAGAGATTTGAGAGGTATACAAGATATTTAATTTAAAATTTTAGGTTACTTGTTTTGTTTTTGGGAAGCTTATCATGTGGGGGATGTGGGGATTCATAGTAGGAGTTATCTTTTAGTTAGAGAGAAAGAGTGACGTGAGCTTAAAAGGAAAAGTCCTATTTTTATGGACTTGAGAAGTAAGAGTTATCTTTTAGTTGGAGAGAAAGACCTACTTTTATGGACATGAGAAATTTAGAAAATATTCCCATGGAGATATTGACATTGGACTGAGGAGAGAGAATATAGGAAGAAATAGAGATTCAAAGAGTGAGATAGAGTTATATTTTTGTGGACTGTTTTTTATCTATTTATTTATTGATTCTTCTAAGTGTATTTAAACGGAAGATGTTCTTTCTTTGTAAACAGAGTGCTTGGTGATTCAATAAAGAGTTTGTTCTTGTGAAAAGATCTTGGGGTGGACTCCCTTGCAAACCCAGAGAGCGATAGAATCTCTCAATCCTTTTAATTTTATTTTGATTTCTGGTTTATTATTATTATTTTCCCTGCATCAGAGTCTCCAAAGTCCAGACATGGGGATGCTCTAGTTGCCCACATAGTTACGAGTTTTTAATCCCTTCAACTAGAAGGGCTCGACCCAACTAGTGTTGAACCTTTTTAGGCCCTCATGAGGTCTTGTGCCTCAACCATCTTGGAATTTGGTGCCGATAGAAGTGAAATAAGACAGTAGCAGTTGTGCGGAGTCATATCTAGAAACACTAGCTATACCCGGTGGTTCTGGATATTCAAGTGAGCAAACATCAAAGTTGAGTTTGATGGTCCCTTTCTTTCATGGCCTCCAGTGGCTTAATCTTGGGATAAATAATTATCCAGATCCAGTTACTTTCAAAGTCAGTTGATGAGAAAGCTCAGAATTGTTTATGTTTACACGCACAAAAACCAACATTGCCGTGATTTTCCTTCCTTAGTGCTTCTATTCAGGTTTCTCGATCCTCAAAAATACGGATGGCCCATGTCTTGGCAAGACTGAGGCTCGCCGCAATAATAAACAAAAAGAAGGGTAAGGGGGTGAAAAGAGCTCTGTGAAGTGCTTTTGTACCAATTGTGGGGTCACCCAGACTCATTCAAAGCTTTGGATCATGCTAGATGGCAACTGGCTAGCCTCCAAACAGTGGATGAAAGATGACTGATGGTTTCCTCTGAAACTTTGCACATAACACATTGATTGGATGGGTGAATCCCTCGTTGCTGTAATTGGTCAACTGTGAGGACTCCGTTGGATATAACTAGCTGATCAAAGGCCTGGATTTTAACACGCTAAACCATGCCTTATTAGCTGCAACCAGGGAATTAGAACGGGTTGATAAAAGAATTAAGAACCACCCAGACGAGGCAGGTTGATCCCTTCCAACTCGAGAATTATATTCTGACTTGAAAAGCTCCAGCGATGCCATTATTCGTGGTATCTCCGACTCTGCTAGGTAATTTGGCATCCAAACTACCTTGTTACGATTGGGCTACAGTGGCATTCTGGTCTATGGCTAAAGGGTATAATCCTGGTAAATTTTGTTCCAGGGCACACTCACCCACAAATGGATCCCACAACAGCCGGACCCTATCCCTTGTTTCACCGTAAACCAAGGTTTTAGAACGGTAGGTCAAACTTGAATTGCCCTGTCTGATCCAGGGCAATCTGGATCTAGGGAAGCCCAGAACAGCCTGCTTACCAACAGTTTTCAGATTTTGTTTTTGAAATTTTTAGTTGTATCCGTACACCGATTTGAATCAGTGAATAGCCGATCAAAGAAGGGCAGGATGACATTGTTCTTTTCCATGCTTTAGAAGCCTGAGCATTTGCAACATCCTTGGGTAGCCAGCCGATCTCGTCAAGACCATGGTTATTCTGGAATGGATAACTTGCTGCCACATGACCATTTGATTTCGCAAAATGCATAGTTTTCGAATGCGATTGCATCACAAATTCTGTAGCTGCATTGAAACGGATGCTCCCATGGGCGTACGCATCCCGCCTATGCAGAATTTCTTGATGTGCCTCCATAATGGGCACATCGACTGGATATGCAGGGCCATTGCATGATGTGTTATGCACATGCATGTGCAGGTGGCTGCTCATGGGAAGAAAAATACCCCGGACTATAGGCATTTTGGTCATTCCCCCATGAAAAGGAAAAAAAAAACGAAAAAAGAAAGTGGGGGGGAGTTTGGAAGGGATACCCCCAAGAACCTTTTCTATTTTTACATGGATTAAAGGGGACTAAATTGTGGAAATTGCAAATCATAATTTTTTTTTATCAAAACTCAAAGAATAAGATAAAATTTGGGCATTTTTTGGGGGACCATTTGAGTTTGTCTTTTGCATTTGTTTGAGGATCTCGGGCAAAGAATTACCAAGTAATTGAGGTGTCAAGGGGCCAAAAGATTAAGACCTAGAAATTGAAATCTCTTTCCATTTTGGGTTGATAATCAAATTTTATTTTATCTTTCATGGACTTTTGGTCTTTGGAGTTTGGATGTTATGTACTTATGTAGTACTTTCGGTCTTCGGATATTGTATCAGGCTATTTACCATTTTGGGTTTTGGTTTTATGCTACAGCCTACAGTGTAACAGCTTGGTTGCTCGATGCTACTAGATTTGTGTGGTTGGTCACTTGGTGTATATTTTATTTAATAATAGATACAGCAAGCTGTATTACTCCTGGTCATGCTATCAGCGACTTAGACGATGGATGTATTACAGACATTCTAAATTTAGAGTTTCTACCATCACATAAATCATATATATTATCCTTTGCATCAAACCCCCCTACTGAATCGAGTCTGCATCTTGCATTTGATGACACTGGCAGAGTGCCACCACCATTCCGAGCAACACTGTGTGACAATTCCTGGGATTTATAATGCCCATGCCTCTGAATTTTTTGGTTTAGAACAGTGTTAGCAGACTCAGGTGAATTGACTCGGGCTCGCCTAAGTGACTTGGGCTTTGCGGGCTGCCAAGCCCACAACACCATCCAACTCAAGGGTCTATAAGCTTTTTAATTAATTATAATTAATTATAATTGGTGTATAGTTGATTTAATCTTTGACTATAATTACAATTTATTTATATTATGTATATGTTTTTATGATTTTTAATGATTTTTTCTTTGTTTTCTCTGTTCTTGAGAAAATGATCTTTGACTAGTTTTGTATTTCATCTATATTTTTAGAACTTTTTCTAATCTTTATATGGTTATGTTGTTTATCATTTTGTTTGTTCCCACGATCTCTACTGATTTTCAGGATTTTTGTCAATGTTTTTGGGTTTTTTTGCTATTTGGGCAACTTGGTGCGGATTCGGGTGAGTACTCGGACTCGCTGTCACTTGGACCACCAAGGTCCAAATTTCACAGCCGAGCTGTGTTTTCCTACACTAGTTTACACTCTGTCTCATCTGCGGAACTTATGTGATTGAACACCGGATGACAAAAAATCCCTCATCAATGTCTCTAATCTGTTCATTGTGTACATCATCATGCTGAACAAAGATATCTGAAACACTCGTGTGTTCAAGAAAGTGGCTTTTATAAGAGTAACTTTTCATCCTAGCTACAGGTATCTGCCTCTCCATGCACACAGCATCCCATTGTTATTTTCCGGGGTGCCACGAGGGAGGCCCAAATACTTGGTAGGTGGGGAGTCGGTTCCACATGTTTGTCAGCTCCAATTCAGTCTGTGGCCTGACTCATACCTGTGGAGACTTCAAACCATCTTAGGAACAACCAAAGGTCACTATTTGCTGAAGGTTTTTATCGCAAAGGACTAGAGTGTCATCTCCATATTCTAGATGAGAGATAGAAGGCCCCCCAGAGGAAAAGCGACTTCAGAGATGCACAGTAGATTAAACATAATATAAGTCAAGGTTCCTATACTTCTAAAACAATTATAGTCGTTAAATTTTGTTCCTTTGAATAAGTAATTGGTATTTGAAGGTTTTTTTTTTTTTCTGAAAGTGAAATGGTATTTGAAGGTAGTGTCATTTATTGTTGTGTGAATGTTTGTATTGCATGATCTCTTTCACTGACACTAGTTGTCCTTTTTGTTTGTATAATTAACCCCACTGTATGTATATGTAGGATTGCGGACAAATCCCAGATCTATACACAGCATGCATATATGAGACCCCTTGGAATAGGTATGCTACTTCCGCTTCTATTGTGGATTCTTTTTTTTGCATTTCTTAATTTAAAACTCTGGGTTGTGAACTTGATGTTTTCCTTTGGTTTGGTGGTACTGTGATTGAACTTCATTTGTTTGTTCTTGTTTTTATTTTTAATTTGTCCAGCTGCTATGGTTTTGGGTATTGACGAAGAAAAGGGGCCTCAACTTTTCAAATGTGATCCAGCTGGCCACTTTTTCGGCCATAAGGTATTTGAGTACATCATTGTTCTCTGATTGAGATACAGTTTTTCCATGTCTGAAATTTGCTGTTTCTTTTTCATTGGCACCTTTAGGGACTAAATTCCCTAATAGGCACCAAGGATAGTAGATTCATCTTTATTGACTTTGTCACCATCATTCTTGTTGCCTTCAGTATGAGAATGTTATTGCACATTTTTTCTCATGTCTTCTTTTTCTTGTAAAAGCTATGGGCAATTCTAAGGATGAGATGGTTCCTTGGGATTCACTGGGTCATGGTTTTATTGAGAACCATAATCAGTTATTAAATATTTCTTCTTTTCACTTCCGAGCTGCTTTAAGATTGTTAGAATCCTTTGTGCCTTGTTATAGTTTTGTGCCTATTTTTCTTATTGTTGCTCATGTGACCCAATACATACATTTGTATGATGTCTTGATGTCTTTCTTTGTCATCTTTCAGAGCTGAGCTTTATTTTTCTTTCCCCGTTTTTTGTTGCCTTTTAAGTAGGTCCTTCACCAGTTTTGAAATTTAATAATGGATGGTATCTGCAGTTCCATGGGGAAAATTGTGGTTTCATGATTACCTGTAGCTTTTTAAATGATCTGAGTTTCCATTCATAAGTAGTTGATCGAAGTTATCTGACTTATAATCCTTTCCCTTTCCATTTTGAAACTTAGATTTGTGCCTAGCCTATGGGATTTCATTCTAGAGTTTGATTCCTTGGTATATGCTTTAGGATAAGTTCTAATTTGTTATTTGCTTCATTTTTCAAGGCAACAAGTGCCGGCTTGAAAGAACAAGAAGCAATTAACTTTTTGGAGAAAAAAATGAAGAATGATCCTGCCTTCTCCTATGAGGAGACTGTACAGGTAAGGCTATGTTTCCTTGCTGACTTCTCTGGATTGTTTTGAAGTTTTAACAAGTGTTCTGGTACCTTTCAACTTGAAATCACAATCTATGCTTGTTTTTGTAATCAATGAATAAAAACGAGAAAAATATGTACATTGTTTGTTATTATTTTACATTTATTGAAAACTTGATGGTGTTTAAGTTTATATTATGTCAATTAACATTAGGCGGTCCACATATCACTGCAACCAAAAGTGCTTGTGCATAAGATAGTGAATCAGATCATTCATGTTATGAAATAGCTAAATAAATTGTAACAAGGGGACGGATTGTGACTTATAATGTCTATTCTTTTAGGAAATTTAATTGATTGTATTTTTCAGTGATAGTCATGCTTTAGAAGTAGAGAGATTGTCGTGAAGAAGTTTAAGGCCTTTTGCCGAAAGGGTCATAGGGGTTTGATATATCATTGAGATGCTTTAATAATGTAGGATATATTCTAGAATCAAGATTAAACATAAAGGTGGCATATTTCAAGCCTTCAACTTGTTTTTCTCTCAGAATCTTTTTAAAAAATAGAAAAGCTCATTCAGAATGGGTTGATAGGTACTTATGAAAGTATATGAAACAAATTTTCTTCACTTGGCAGTTGGCCTTATTTTGGCACTAATCTGGGTTCAAATTGTCATTGTCAACAGGCTTCATAGCTCAGATTTGATGGTCTGGTTTGAGGAAAGAAAACTAAATTTTCGTACACTATCATTTCGTTGTTATTATTGTTGTAGATTTTTCCTTGCAAAGCAATAACCCTTTACTGTATTGATAACACAATTTCATTAATAAAGGAACCTTTGAAGATAAGAGCAAAAAAAAGTGAAGCAAATTCCGGGGTGGCAATGGCATCACAATGAAGGGCTACCCATCCTCAATATCCATCTTTACAAATGAAGACTCCATTCCCTGCCTGTTATCTGCCAAGGCAACCAACTTCCACATTTCCCCAACATAAAATCAAAGCAGGTTAAAAATTACATTTTGAGACTCTGTGTGTCAAAATTTCTTCCATTGAAGCTGTCAAATGCCAAGGAGGAGGAACTTCCTTCTTAGCCCACTTAAGGCAGTAACTGTCAACGGTGATAGACTGCCCGAACTGATTAACACATCCTTAATCCTATAAACAACTCTTTTACTTCTGCAACCATGGAATTACAATCAGAAAGGCCCCAAATACCTTGGGTTTCCTCACCTCTGCATCTCTAAAGATATCTGATGTAGTTGGCCCTTGGTGCCATGTGAACATTCTTCAAAAGAACCAATAAAAAAACTACATCCTTCAAAGTAAGCAAGATCCTTCAGATACAGATCGGACCAAGTCTTTGATGGATGAGCACCCTCTTAGGTTCCAATTTTTCGATAAATCCACTGCCCTTGCCCATCTTGAATCCTCTCTCTTAGAACATCGACTACAGTGCATTCTTTTTACACTTCAACTAATATTTAGGAAGGAAAACCTGTTGGATACCCTGGTGTTGGGTGGTTTTTTGAATCATCCTAGAGTTCTAAAGAACTTAAAAGGAGCTTAAAGAGCCTTTGCTCAAGTCCAAATGTTGAAATTACTCTATATCATCACAAGTGCAGGTCTAAAACCTTGAGACAAGCGGATGTTTGATCAATAAGGATTGAGACTGTAACTTGAATGGCAGTCTCACACAATGTATCAGATTCAGACCGGATTTGGCTTCAAACTCTCTAACCGCCTTCAAAATGTGAAAGATGGCTCGAGTCAAATGGTTTTCAGAGCGCAATGAACTCTAAAGTTGATCCAATTTGGATCAAATACGTCATAAAGATCAAAATGCACAAAGTTGAATGACTTATTTAGATGTTCTGGATTAAAATTGCCAAGTCGAGGCAAATATCGTGGGGAATTTATATATGATTTCATCCATTTGATTTGCAAGGTAATAATTTTTTAAATTGATGGAAATATGATCACAATAATCAATATTATGTTCGAAATACTATCTGTTTGGATCAAAATCACATCATATGCTATGCTTATCCACGTATTGGGTATCTTTTATGGCATTGTCTACAAAGGGCCCATTTATTTTTTGTACATGGGGGTCACGATTATTCTTGTCCCATAAATTTCAAAATGAGTGGTTGTAAGAGTGCCATTGAATAGACACAAAATTCCAAAAAAATAATTTCTCAGACTTTGTGACTCATCCCAAGCCATCCAATTTGACATCTAATGAGTGGGAATGATTGTGTGATTGTGACCTCTATGTATAAAAGAAACATGGTCTCTTTGTAGACAATCCAATTTTTTATCTACCAAATCTGATATCAGTTTTTGATAAGATAAACTCAAATATAGAGAAATCCAATCCCTTGCATGCAAATGCGCTATTGCAATCTCTTATGCAGTACACAATATATTTGGAGAAAAAGCTCATAAATATACGGATATGTGAGCAGAAAACTCATGAATATGCATCATACCATAAATAGACTCAAACTTTGTCCTACCGCAGTCAAAAGTTGCGAAAGGACATTGTCATAAAATCCCAAGTATAGGCATGAATATGGCATATGAATATCCTGAATATGGCATATGAATATGTCCTAGGGAATTTTTGTTATATTTTGGACACTCTTTGACAAGCGTCAACATGGGGTTAATCCATTTAATCGGGGAGCGCTATTCCATTTGGCGGGTGCTTATAGTTGGAAGTTTATCTTGTTTCCCAATGAAGGAAATCTAGTGTTGGACATTTCAATGTAAGCACATGTTGAATAGTGATTTACCACATTCATTGGACTATTGGTGCCAGACAGTTGCGGCAGTTTGTAGGCCATTCTCTTTTATGAAGCAAAATTTTCAGTAAATTTCCCACTGGTATCTTGTCTTATTGAAATGATAAAAAAAAATCTCCAGTTCTCATTTAAGTTTTCAAATATTTAGACGTGTTGGTTGATATAACTTGTTTGATCTGCACCATGCAATGTTCTATACTGGTTGAAATATGTTGTTTCTTAGGATATGACTTCAGCTATTCTTTGGCTACTTCAAGCTGGTAATGAATCTTTGTATTGAGTGTTTATCCCTTTTATCTGGCAGAGAGAGCATCTTCAATTTCATTGTCAAATAATTGGGGTTTGTACAAATTGTGATATGCATCTCAGAACATGTGTCGCTAGGTTAACATCATGATATTATGTAATATGCTCACTTGATAGTTTATGATATGCATTTGAGTTTTAGCAAATGGTATGTTATCTACGCAACTTTTCAACTGCCTGCTTCCCATGATATTGCAGTACGTACTTCTCTGACTGCATCAAATCTTTTAGTGATTTATTTGAAGATTCTTAGCTCTATACATGCTTGTATCTTGCAGACTACGATTTCTGCCCTGCAATCAGTTCTCCAAGAAGATTTCAAGGCCACTGAGATTGAGGTATCACCCTTCACCTTATCTTCATTTGTCCAATCGTTCTTTCCTGTACTGATATATAAGTGTTGAAAAATGAGTGATGGTACACATGTGACTGATGAGTGATTGCTTACTGTGTCCATCTCTTTATGTTGTTCAATGTATTAGTATGAGAGGCAACATGAATTTTACATACAAATGGAGACATCTCACACCTGTGATGCACAGATATATGGTTTCCATGCAGCTAAAACACCATAATTAGCTGTTTTTTCATACAGTTTCGAAACATCTAACAAAAATGTGGAGCTCAATTTGAAGTATTCTTGCATCTTAGTCCTACACACTCAAGCCATTGTATGCAGGGTGTTTTGCAAATCAGGATAGCACTTTTTCTTTTATGAAAATGCAAACTCACTGAAACCATCCTAAAGACTGTCTGATATATTGTTTTAAATAATAACAATAGTAATCATCAAAGCCTTTTCCCAACTATTTGGGGTCTGCTATATGAATCTTAGTCTGTCATTTTGCCCCATACCCTTAATAAGGCCATAAGTCCCTAATAATAATAATAATTATTATTATTATAATAATTATAATAATAATAGCAACAACAGCAACAACAACAACAACAACAACAACAACAACAACAACAATGGTAGTAGTAGTAGTAATAATAGTAATAAAGCATCCTAGAGCTCTATTGCTCTAACAAGTCAGCGACTTAGTCCTTTTATAAATTGTTGAACTAGATTTTAAATTGCAAGATAGATTGGGTCTAATAAAAAATAACTGCCATCCTCCATGGTCCTATTATGATGGTGTTCCTTTGAGGAATTTTATCCCCTATCTGCACATGTTTGTACTCAACCCACCTGCGAATGGTTGGTACCAAAGAATTTCTTTTTTCCCCTTTATGGGTGTTTGAATGTTATTAGAGTCCCTGAGCAGTGCGTTGTGACCCTTCCACTCTTTTAAAGCAATAAACAACATGGCCTTTGATGCCTTGAGCCTCAAAATCTCAAACTTTAGGATTCCACACTACGTGTTTCGTCCACAAGTGTTTCCTGCAGCCCTCTCACACCCTTACCTAATACCCTTGTGACGATCCTATTCATGAAATATATTGTGCCCTCGAAGTCCTATTTAATGTCCTATCCCCCCTTATTTCAACAACCTCCTATGCCCTAGGTATACTTATTTACTATAGTCCTATTCCTACTCTGAAGAGAAGCCCCAAACTTCATCATCATCATCAACATCATCATAACCTTTTTCCAATTAATTGGGGTCGGCTGCACGAATCCTGGTCCACCATTCTGCTCTATTAAAGGTCATACACTCAGCGAAGCCATAAGTCTCCATATTTTTCCGAACTATTTCCAACCACATCCTTTTGGGCTTACCCCTTACCCTTTTAAGTCCTTCCACTTGAACTAACTCGCACCTCGTAACTTAACATGTGTTTTACTTGGTTGGCGACACATGACCAGCCCACCTAAGTTAACTCTCTTTCATCTTATTGCCTATTGGTGCCACACCTAAATTCTCCCCAATGAATACATTTCAAATTCTATCTCTTCTTGTCTTGCTACTCCTCATTTCCGCTGCACTCGTTCTATGTGTATATTGTTTTTTGTCCACCCTACATTCAGCCCCATAGAGTTATTCCCTATGCTTAACTCCCCTTTAGCTTACAAGCATCCCAACTAAGTGAGTTATTATGAGAACGAGAACCCTCTCTAATCTAGGGCAATATTCTGCATAGTCTATCCAGCTTCCTTAGAATCAACTCATCAAGATAGTTCTATTGATAACACTGTCTGTCCGCATTGGGTCTTTATCCTGTGTTTTAGAATTGATGAAAGTTAATGAGAAAACTAATGTTTTGAAGATATGTGAGCTGAGCCACTTCACCACTATCTTGTGGTTCCTGGAGGTAGCCTTTATATGGTTGGTGCCTTGTCAGGATATCCTAGAGAGGCCCACCGGCTACACATGCAGGCTTGCTTGGACGCATAGTGGTGGATACATCTTTGTACTGCCTGGTCTGGAAAATCAGAATTGTTGCATATATATGAACTTTTAAATGGTTGTGCCATATGATTGCTTGATTCATGTTTCATTTTGTCAGGATCTAGAAGTTCTTTTTTCCTTATGGAAAAGTGTTCGGTGTGTTAGGAGATGCAGTTATGAACTGCCTCCCCTGACATATGAACCGTCTAGTTCCAATGGGTGGTGCAGATTGCATGCGAATCTTGATTTTTGGGCATGATCTGCACCATTAGATTTAGGGTTCAGTCCAATCGTGCTGCATCCCCTGACACACCAAAAGCGGATCTTTTTCTTATTAGGCCCACATTTGTTTTTTTTTGAAAGATTTATTAGGCCCACACATGTACATAACAATGCATCTTCATCTCTATTTTGACTATATGTGGACTTGGCATTATAAAATTTGAGGTTTAGGGAACTATTTGAGCAACTAATAATTTTCTGGTCTTGGGCAAGTGCTTGGGCTTTAAGGTATTTAAGTATTTTGCATTTTAGGTCTAAGGACCATGCACATGAGGAAGTGCAATAATGCATGAGTGGTTTTAATATTAGAATATGATGGTGTAATTCAATTTTATGCTCAGCAGGAAAAGAGGTTTTCATGTGTGTGTGTGTGTGTTGTTTTTTGTCCAACACCCCTTTAATAGTTAGCTTTGCAATGTGTGCTCCAAAAAACGCATAGGTTGTTTTGTTTTTGGGACAAACTTCAAGGGCATGAGTCCTTGACCGCCCTATCCCAAAGAGGTAAGTCTACCTCTCAAAAAGGGACTGCAACATGTGCTCCAAAATCTTTGAAAGATGTATTATTGTGTATTTTTGTAAAACTATTTTAGGTACGGGCACTCTTTCATTAAGAAAGATAAAAAATGGCTGAGATTTAGGCAATGTTGGCTTGCAGAATAACTTGCAACCTTCCCCACTAGAAGATTGCACGAATCGTTTCAAGTAAAGATATTTAGTCAGTGAAATGCATTGAGGGTTGCTACATGTAAACAGAACAAATTATCAATGATTGTTTCCCAATATGTTGCGCAGGTAGGAGTCGTGAGAAGGGAAAATCCAGTTTTCAGAGTGTTGTCCACAGAGGAGATTGATGAACATTTGACAGCCATAAGTGAACGTGACTAAATTTGCTGGTGGCCCAATACTTATGGGACCAATGGTACTCCATTTCTCCTTCTAGTTTTTGTTTTTGCCTTTGACAAGTGATCTTGGTACTTTTCGATTCAATGGCCAGTGGCCCTTTCAAACTTGATTCAGGTTGAAGAGCTTCAGATTGATATATACATGATCAGGCATTATGATAGTTGTATTTTTAGTGCAATTATGATCTCATCAAGATCTCCCAAAACAGACTCATTGTTGAAACTAAAATTTCATCGTTTCAGTTATTTATTTCTCTGATCAATGAAATAGCTGTCTTGTGTTTCTTTTGGTTAAAAGAAATCTAAATTACAGGCAAACCAATTTGGTGCAGAGGGAGAATTTCCTTTGATTAATGTTTTAGGAATATGTTTCATATAATGGATTATATTTTTACAAAGCTTCAATTACTCCCGACAATCCATTATTTAGGGTAAAGTTAAGAAATTATTGCCGTTTAAAAGATTTATGGTGGGCAAATGTGGTGTTCTTTGTTTGATATCATGAGATAGTTTAACACAGGCTGGAGAATATTCTGATTTTGGCCCCCAAAGGTTCTCTCATTTGGGGCATGTAGTCCTCAAGTATTGACACAGCTATTCTGTGAATTCCAACTGTCCATGTTAGGTCTCTTACCCATACTAAGCCCGTTCATTTCTCAAGGCACCAATTGTGTATGGTCAGGGAAACACTCCAATTCATTTTGGCATTTTATGACTTTTTCATATTCTATTAACTCATTTGCAAAGTGGCATATACGGAAAAGAATTAAAGCTGCATTTGAAAACCATGTCAAAAAATGCATTTACTGAAAACTTCAATTGGCAGAAATAGATTTTAAGACCACAAATTTGTGTAGCTGAAATTGCATTTTCTAGTGGGGTTGAGGCTGGGCTGTACTTTTGAGGTAATTCGTGGGCCTTGTGCGAGATACACCCTCCATTTTATAGGCCTGAAGCCATTCAACGTCGCATGTCAATATGTGTTAACACACACTTCTATATATATATATATATATATATATATATATATATATATATATAT
>NW_006498137.1:1081322-1120507 GCF_000471905.2 Amborella trichopoda
AGGAGGAGAGAGAGAGAGGTATATCAGAAATCTAGAATGCAAGGTTAAGGAAAATTCATTCACTAACCATCGCCAGCTACATCATTTGTTGCATTGGCAACTTGCTTGACAAGGCTTGCACCCATGTTCTTAACTCTATCCTTAAACTCAATACTTTTGGCGACAGTGACTCCATCCTTTGTTACTTTTGGTGCCCCAAAACTTTGCTCAATAACAACATTGCGACCCTAATAAATTCAAGTGTTACCAAACACAGATCAAACAGCATAAACAGGAAACAATTTTCTTTAAGGCTCTAGTTTGTAAGCACTTGATTCAATCAGGAATTCCCAGCTTGAACGATTATGTCCCAAAATTTCATTGAAAGAAAAAAGTGTAAATTAATATAAAAGAACAATGACAAAGATAATCCACAAATTATATAGCTAAAATGTGCCAGATTGATTAAAGCATACACTTTAAAAAGAATACCAAGATATCCATAATTTCAGACCAAACAAAGCAGAACAGAGTTCCCCTTTTGAGCACAAGGTACATTCACTTCATTTCGGCTTAAAGACTTACATTTGCTGGTTAATTAACTGATGATGAGAAATTCATTTATCTATTTAGAGACGCATCATTTTATAAAAAACCACCACTCATCCATTCCAATAAAATGATTCATCGAACTATGATACCATAAAGAGGATGATGGGAGTAAACTAGAACATCCTACATACTTTATTCAGTTTTGCACCATCTCCATCAAAAGAAGTACAAATAGCAAGTAAATGAGAGAGAGAGAGAGAGAGATCTTTTGGGAATGGGAATAGATGAGCTACCTTTGGGCCCATGGTTATTCTTACAGCATCAGCTAAGTCTTCAACACCCTTGAGCATTAAAGCTCGAGCATCAATGCCAAACCTGATATCCTTTGCAGCATAATTCCGATTCCAATTGACTCTACTTCCAATCTACCCACACATGAGAACAAAAAAGAATAAAAAAACCCATGAAACACTTACCCAAATTCTAAAATATCCATTGAAAACATACACACAAACAAAATCGAAACCCATGAAACACTAACCCATATTTTAAAATATCTATTGAACACACACACAAACACATACATATGTGTATATGTATATGTGTGTGTGTGTGTGTGTGTATATATAGATACACATATACATATATATGGATATGAGTCACACTATGAAACTGTGGGAGAGAGTGATTAAGCCTAAGGCATGAAACGAGTGCATCAAAAAACCAATTCAATTATGTTAGGGAGGTTAACAACTGAGGCTATTTTCCTCTTTAGCCAATTGATTGAGAAGTTTAGGGCGAAGGGTAAAGACCTACACATGGTCTTATTGACCTAAAGAAAGCTTATGATAGAGTACCAAGATATTTGATTTGGTCGGTATTGGAAAAGAAATGAGTTTCCAGACACTACATCGACTTAATGAGATATATGTACGAGGGAGCACTAACTAGTATATAAACAACTAGTGGAGAAACGAGTGTGTTTTCAGTGACAATAGGTCTACATAAGGGGAAAACATTGAGCCCATACCTCTTTGTCTTAGTTATAAACAACTTCATTAGGCACCTACTAAATGAGATATTGTGGTGAATATTGTTCGTGGATGACATAGTTTTGATTGATAAGACTCGAAATGGCGTCAGCACAAAGTTAGAACTTTGGAGGGATGCTTTAAAGTCTAAAGGTTTTAAAATTAGCCAGACAAAGACAGTTTATGAAATGCAAGTATAGTAATAATAAGAGTAGAGACGAGGATAGAGTTAAGATTGACGTCTAAGAAATACCAAAAAGAGCCCACTTTCAATATCTTGAGTCGATAATCTAAGAAAATGGAGAGATTGAGGAGGATATCACACATAAAATTAGAGTTGGGTGGGTGAAGTGGAGAAGTACAACCAGAATTTTATGTGATCGTCACATACCAATGAAGCTAAAGGGCAAGTTCTATGGGATAGTTGTGAGAACAAGTTTACTTTATGAGGCAGAATGTTGGGCGGTCAAAAAACAGCATACCCGTAGAATAAATGTAGCTAAGATGAGGAAGTTGAAATAGATGAGTGACAAGACAAGAAGGGACAGAATTCAAAATGAATACATTCGAGAGAACTTAGGTGTAGCACCAATAGGCTATAAGATGAGAGAAAATATAATAAGATAGGATGGCCATGCGTGGCACAGACCCAGCATAACATATGTTGGGAGGTGCAAGTTAGTTAAAGTGCAAAACTCAAAAAGGGCAAGGGGCACAAAAGGATATGGCTGGAAGTAGTGAAAAAATATATAAGAACTTATGGCCTCACTGAGAGTATAGCCCTTAATAGAGCATAATGGCGGACCAGGATTCGTGTAGCCAACCCCAATTAATTGGGAAAAGCTTTGATGATTTATATTAATGTATTCATACATATGAGTATTTTCTTATTATAGTCAACATTTTTTTGACACTCAACACCCTTAACCCACCATGTAGTAACCTTTTTGTCTTGACAGAAAGAATAACATTTATTAACTATAGTAACATCATGGAGCAATGATTACTTCTTAACCACTAATAAATGCCCTTTGTTTTTTATAGAAATATCCAGTCTACACCTTTAAGGAAAATACCCTTATTCAATAAAATGTGGACAAAAAAATTGAATACATAACATAACTCATATATATATAGATCTATGCTTCAGCTATAGCATAGAATATCTATGCTTCCCCTATCATCCAGCCGTCAGATTTTGATCAAGAGAGCCACTCACCGTTTGATCTTAGATCTGACGTCTCAAAGTATTTTATGTTTAGTTTTTATATAGAAATTTTATGAATATGAAATTTGGTAGCTGTCATCTTCTCATTGGGGCGCCCCTATAAAAAATATTAAAAAAAAAAATTCGGTAAAATATAATGACCAAAATACCCCTTGAAACTTTCAAGGGTATTTTGGTCATTTTATTCCATTGGAAATATTTTTTTATATTTTTTGCTAGTGCCAATTTAATAGAGGATTGGATGTCCAAAATTTGGTGTCAAAATAGTTTATAAAAAAAATTTAAAAATAAAATAGTGTATATATATATATATATATATATATATATATATATATGGGCAAGCTTTATGTGCTACAGCATAGAAGTTCTATCCTCCTCCTTATCCAACTATCCATTCTGAATGGAGGGCCAAGATTGCCCCAATCACAATGTCACATCTCTATACTATTTTTTTTAAAATTTTTTCTATAAACTATGTTGACACCAAATTTTGGACATCCATTCCTCTATTAAACTTGCACTAGTGAAAATATAAAAAAAAAATTATCAATAAATAAATTGACCAAAATACCTCTGAAAGTTTCAAAGAGCATTTTGATCATTATATTTTATCAAAAAATTATTTTTAATATTTTTTATAGATGCGGCCCAATGAGAAGATGGCACGTACCAAATTTCATATTCATACAATTTGTATAAAAAAATTAAAACTAAAATACTTTGAGATGTTGGATCTAAGATCAAACTGTGAGTGACTCTCTCGATCAAAATTGGACGGTTGGATGGTAGGGGGAGGATAGAACTTTTATGATGTAGGGGAAGCATATAAACCTTTCCCATATAATATACACCACATATCCTGAAATACAAACGACTCAATAATATCATTGTTCTTAAACCAAGTTTAAGAAATATGCAAAAATAAAACATAAGAAAATATTTTTCATTTTTTTTTCTCATTGGTTAACCCTGTTTTCATTTTAATTATGAGAAGAGCAAGAAAATAAGCGGTGGTACCTGGCTACTGGTGTTTCTGATTCTGCATAGAGTAAATAAATGAAGAAATTAGGAAAAAAAAGATCGATTTGGGAGCAAAGTGAAACACCAGTAGTTTAAATTTGAAACAAACTAAACTAAAGAAAACGAGTATTTCATAGAAAAATGCAGATAAAATAAAATAAAATCAAAATGAAATATTAAAGAAACGGCGGCCAACCTGGATTTTGCGAGTAAACCAGATGCGAGTCTGTACATTTTGTAGGAGAAACACTAGACTGTGGCTTGTTAAACAAAAGGAAGCTGCCGCTTTTGTGAAGCAGAAAACCAACTGAAAGAGAGAGTGAGAAAGAGAGAGAGAAAGGCTTAAACCCTTTATTAGGGTTTAAGGCGGATACGGTGTCTAGAAACCTCTCTCTCATTCTACCTTTCTCTCTCTAAGCCACTCGCCCGTGTACGTTTTTCTTACCCTCCCTTATCGGCGCCTTTGGGTACGTGATGTCAAGAAAAGCCTTGGCTTTGGTATAAATTACCGAAATGTACCTTTTTTTTTAAAATTAAAATATGGTAAAAGTTTATGTATATAGAGCTCAAACTCTAAACAGCCCAATTAAAGCCTATCTCAAACTTTCAAGAGATTATTTTGATGTCTAAATATCCTCAAATTAATCATCTCGATATCAATGTGTATGTACATGAGAAAAAAAATGGATTTCAAATTTTAAAAATAGTGCATTGTGAGGTATTTTTTTACCATCAATTTTCAAGATTTTCAAATTTTTATAGAATAAAATACACTATTTTTGGAGCTTCAAAATTTATAATTAAATAAACAAATATATTTTAAGGCTATCATAAAGATTTCCAATATTAAAACCATACTTCTTGACATTATTTGAAGGCGCGCCCTAGTTTGATTGTTTTGAGCCTCGGCTCTATACAAACCGCACCCATTTAACAATGAGGTCCCTTTCTCTTAAGTTTGTTTTATTTTCGATTGGCAAAGCTACTATCTTAGGCTCAAGTCATACAAAGGATAGGGGCCCTCTCCCAATGACTCACCCCGAAAACAAAGAATAGTCGTTCAAACCTTTGAGAGAGTCTCCTATTACCAAGCTAGAAGTTAGAGTAACAATTTTTCGCACCAAACCCTTCAAAAACCGGCTTTCATCAATAATCCATATGCTAATTCGATCAAACTAACAAATTGTTAGCACCAGCTTAACCCTTCAAGGGTCGAATTAGGGGTATATTTGAAAACAAATTTTTCTGACAAAAAAAAAAAAAAAAAAGGGCCTCTATGTCAAACAAAACAACTTCAAAAAAAAATCAATATTAAAAAACAAAGGGATCAATATATTAATTTTCCATATGCATATCAAAGGAAATGTATACAAAGGGATCATTTATTATTAATGCAAGGAGGTCATAGTCACTCTTTTATTAGATTTCAAATCCAGTGGTTGTAAAAGCGTCATTGACTAGATTTAAAGTTCAAATAAAAAGTATAAGATTCATGACACACCCCTAGCCATCTAGTTTGATATCTAATGGCTAAGAGTAATTGTGACCTCCTTGTAAGAAATATAAATTGTCTCATTTATAATCCCGATATAAAAAGTAAATTCACTCTTCTATACTCTGCTAGAAATAGGACTTGGGATGGGCCAAGCTCTAGAGATGGCAACCCTGGTCCAAGCCTAGCTAGGACAGGCAAATGGGCCCTAGGCTAGCCTTGGCCAAGGTTAAGCAAGGCCTAATAAATTCAAAGGCAAAAAAATTGAAACAAAAAGACACAAGACCAGTGCCTAATAAATTGAATGAAAAATTGAAGAAAAAAGGGAAAATACAAGACCGAGTTTGGTCGCCCCTACAGTGAGGGAAACCTACGACCACCCCGGCCCAACCCTTGGGTCATAGTGGCTTGGCCCTTGGCCCATATTTGTGGCCCAGAACCAAGTTTTTAGGACAAGGCCCCTTGGCCCATTCCCAACCCCAACTGGAAATTTGGTACTGATCATATTGACCTACAATTGTAGACCTAAAAAAAATGGGTTTTAATCCATCTAAAACAACGATCTTGATATCATTATAAATTCAAAGGCAGTTTATTCTCAAGTGCTTTTAAATCCATCAGATATGTACCATTTTTTGAGCTTCAAGTTTCATAATTAGGATGATATCATTATAAACTCAAAGGCAGTCTATTCTCAGGTGCTTTTAAATCCATCATATATGTACCATTTTTTGAGCTTCAAGTTTTATAATTAGGATGACAATAGATTTTCAAGTCATTATGGAAGTTCCATATGCTAGAAAAGTACATTTCTATTTTCGAAGCATTCCATTACCTTTCCACATAAAGCCTAAATCTTATGCAAACCACATCCAACCGTTAATGAGCATGATTGGCGTATAAGTTATGTTACAACTTTAAACTTAATTTAAAAAGTATATTATGTTAAAACTTAATTAACAATGTACATTATATACATACTGTGTACAAAAAGGTCCATCCACCGTCCATCTTTAGTGATGAAAGGTCCATCCACCATAAATCGTGACGAATGGTGTATGAACCTTTGTTATACTACACACACTATGGATGGTGTATCCATGATGGAGCTTTCTAAGTATTATTTATATGCATTGTGTATGGTTTCAATTAAAAAGGTAAAATACAAGCCGTTACCCATTTTGGAAATAATCAATTTTTGACACTGTTAGTATGAACGGAGAGCGTGACCTTTGATTGGGGCTCATGTGGTACTACCACCACAACCCCAACCCCATTCGTAAAGAGTATTGAATATTATTAATATAAGAGAATTGCAAAGTCAATCGCATAAAATATTACATGGAGCCATGAACCACCATGGCATCCCCCCAGTTTAGCAATAAGATCCACCTCTCCATTGGCTTCCCCATACACACGATTGAAAGCAACCGCCCAACCATCTAGTAAATCGGGAAGTTGCACCCATATGACCTTAACCTCTGAGGGACTCTTAGCTCATTTGGGCATTAGTGAACCACATTTTGCAAATCCCCTCCCATTAATCGTATGTGCTTACGATTAGACTTGCAAAAAGCCTCAAACCTTGTAATACCATATGCATGTAAGCTTCATTAGCAGTGACAACCACATTGCCTAGGATAAGATAAAATAATGTGCCCCATAAGATCTTTAATTAATATTACTACTCCTATTAGACTAGGGTTCCCTAAAGAAATGCCAACAAATTTTAATTTCAACGTACCATTAAGAGAGGACACCCAAAAAAGTAGGGGTGGTCATTGGCCGAATGCCCTGTTAGCTCGGTCTAGTCAGCCCTATAGGGACTAGGCTAGGGCTGGGCTGGCCCATATCCATCCCTACCAAGAAGGAAGACACATATTTTTCTTTAAACCACTTTCACAACATTCTCAAGATGCAAAAAGATCAACCTTAGAGATACCAATGTATTCCTTCTTGACTGGCATCCAATTAAAGATGTTTTCTATAATTCTATACCTAATGGTAATCTCATTTAAGAATTTTCCCTAAAAAAAATTGGTTCCTTTCTTTCCAAATTTCCTATAAAATAGCAGCTTTGAAAGCTTTGAAAATTATTTTCCCAATTTTTGGTTGACAAGTTTAATTGGTCTAAAATGTTAGAGCACCTCCTTGACATATTTCAAGAAATACCCATCATCCCAAAGGCCAGTTCCGTAGCTCCTGAGAATTAGTGCAATGGAAAAATAGATGATTCCATTTTCTCTGTCATGGATTATGCAAATATTCACCAATATTCTCCATCTTTTTCTCAGTTGATCAATTGTTAACAATTTTCCCATAGCCATAAATCAAATAAAAGTTTGAATCTTGTGAGAAGTTGGCCACTTATAAAATTTTAGCTCTTCTAGGTTCCAACCATCTCAAAAAATGATGGAAGGACAAACTATAGAGAGATGCACTGACAAAAACACCGTCTGTTGCGTGCTCCCAAATTTTGTCCCCAACCCCAGATGACAAATAAATGTTCTTAAATTCTTGCAAAAAAGATGTCAATTGCTCAATTAAAATATCTTGAACACTATTATATTTGCATTAAACATTTCATATGACCCCAAAACCATATCTTAAAGCTCACCAAACACCTTAATAAATTTGTCATTAAAATCATTAAAGACATCCAGCTAGCAAACTTTTAAGGGAGCATCACCTAGCCACTTGTGAAACCAGAATAGTGTTTTCTCACCTCAACCCATGAGCCATCTTGAGTTTCTCACAACTAACCCCTAACATTGAACTATATCTTTCCAAAACATAGAGACAAACTTCTCACTCCTCCCTCCATCGATGAACAACTGATTTCTATCAATCCCATATTTGGCAACAAATACCTCTTCCCAAAATTGTAAGTCTCCTTGACCGTTTCTCCACTACCATTTGGACAAAATAGCTTTATTCATCATCCACGACCTCCTTATATCAAGGCTCTCCTCCATTTTTGGTGTGTAGGCTCTCTCCCAACCTGTGTGCAATCTCATTAGGCATGGTGATTAGAGACATAAGGTATATGGGTAAACTAAAGAGAGTTGATTTAATTATTGATATATGATCACCTAAAGAGAGATATTTGACCTTCCAAAGATCCAATTTCACAATAAACCTTTGCACTATAGATTCCCAAACTAATCTCGGTAGCCTACCAATCAAAATTGGAGTACCTAAGTACTTAATAAGAAAATATTTTAACTTGCATTCCAATAGTACCGCTAGACTTTCAGTAACACCACTTGGGTAAGCAATGCCAGCCAAAACAATTGTCCCAATTTACATTCATATCCAAAACTACCTCGTAGGATATCATAAATCTTCTTAGGGAAATGATTTAACGAGCTTTAACATGATAAAAAAATAATGTATCATCGATGTATTGAAGATAGATAATGCTTGGACCTGACCCTGAAAATTTAAAGCCTTGAAATGAACCCTTATCTTCCACCCTACCAAGTATAAAACTAAATGCATCCACCATTAAAGTGAACAAAAATGGAGACTAAGAATCTCCTTGCCTCAACCCCCTACTAGCTTTATAGAAGCTTTTGGAGCTTCCATTGATCAAAATGGAGAAATAATAATTGGATAGACAACCTTTTGTCCACATCCTCCACTTTAGGCCAATGCTCATAACCCGCATGATTTCACGCAGCACATCCCATTCAACTTTGTCATATGTCTAATCAAGATATAGTTTCCACATAACACCACATTTATTACTAAATTTGCAACAGTGCATGCAATTCTTGTTTAATTAAGATACTATCTTGAATAACGGTTGTTTGAGTACCACCAATAGTCTTAGGCAAAGCAAATTTTAATCTCGTAGCTAATTGTGTAGACTAGTAAGAAGGCTTATTAGGCACATATCATTTAAGCTTTCCATATCGGATTTTTTCAGGATCAAAACAATATAGATGAAATTAAGATTTGTATTTATTACTCCCCTCTTAAAGAACTCCTTAACCATGAGGATGATATCAACCTTCACCACATCCTAAAATTTTTGAAAGAACACCAAGAGAAAACCATTTGGTCAATGAGTCTTATCCCCAACCATTACAAAAACTGCTCTAAAGACTTATCGGTTGGTTTCCAAACTTCTCCAATATTGTTGGAGACACATAGTATGGCATGGGACTATAGGTCCCATGGTTTGGTCTCATATTAAGATGTTTTCGATAGATTTTGAGTAGGTCAACTGTTAAGTTGTGTGGGTGACAAGCTATAGATTTTCAATGTATATTGGGGGGGGGGTTAAGTTGTGTGGGTGACCAACTATAGATTTTCAATGTATATTGGGGCCTTGGATAGCACATCTTGATTATATTACACCCCATGTATGATATCTAAGGTATATCTTATATGCATATCTTGAAATCATATATATTGACCTCTCATAGGGTTCCTTTTTTTGTGAAACCGTTTGATCTTGATCTTCGTAGTTCTTGAATTGATCTCGACAATTGATCTTATGCATTTACTATTACACTTGAGTGTCTCAAAATTACACCCAACAATAGGTAAATTGGTTGATGTAACCACTTAATTGATTTTTTTTGAGGTGGTTTAATCGATTTATAGATATTTGATACCTTCTTAAAGAAAAAATTATATAAGGTGTCAACCTTATACTATACAATTGAAAAGTTCAATAGAAAAGGTTGTCTTGAAGATGGAAAATCCTTTGGTTGAACATTGTCTATGGATATAGAAAAAAAAAAAGGATTTCAAGTCCTAAACCTAGTTAATCTTGTAATATATTATCTAGACCATAGTTAGCAAATCGGGCAATTAATCGTCGATTTTTTCAAAAAATCAGAGGTTTTTTGAAAAACGGTTAAAATGGCATTTTTTTAAAAAGTTGATAAAAAAAACGTGTTTTATTCATAATAACGTTAAAAACACATTTTATTCCTAAAATGAAAATTTTTATCCTCACTGGATTTATGTATTGTTAGGACTTAGGGTTTATTATCTTAGGGTTTATGCTAAAATTATGTTCTTCTTCAAAACCGTATTACAGATTGAAGGTATGATTTTCTTTTCTTTTTCTTTTTCTTTTTAACTTAAACATGTCAATATAGATTTCAGTAGTTATTGTGCAAATAAAATACTGTTTACTTGCAAATCATTGTGTAAACAGAATTATTATATAAGAAATCATATAGATGCAAAAACCAAATTTTTGTGATTATTTGTTGGAAGAATCTATAAGATTGTTGAGAAACATATGGGCGTATTTGTTCAGGGAATAAAACTTTTGAATAGAGCATCACATGCTAATGGACACATAAAGGCCATGTCAAAGGATCATGAGAGATTCTCCTAGGAAACATATACATTAAACCTTGAATAGTTATGGCATTCCTAAATGAATACAAAAACTTAAAAGAAAAAAAGCTTAAAATCAACAAACCTAAATAGATTCTTCTTGCAATCCAGAGTAATTTTAGGGTCTTGCAAATTACAGAGAAAAACCCTATTGAACCACAGTCTTCTTGCTCCTGCAAATTAAAGAGAAAAACTCCATTGTACCACAGTCTTCTTGCTCCTACAAATCAATTTTTGTATCCCCCATTTCATTTTCTCTCTCTAAAACTACAGGTAGAATTTAACAAATAGGTGCTAATTACAGAGAAAACCGTCATTCCATTCTTCTATGAATCTTACAAATGAAAACCCAAGAAAATGAACCGAGCCTTGTTTCTCTCTTTAGAATTAACAGTAAGGAATAGCCTCTAAAGGTGAAGTGTTTTGTTGGATTATCGTAGTTGTCTTTGAAAGCTCATGAGAATAAGGAGCTCTGTTCCGATTGGAAATGGAGCGGGGTTGAATTTCAGTAAGGAACCCTCTTGGTCAAATTATCGATCATTTCCATTATCACTGACGAGTGGCTTTTCATCAATTTCTTTTGAGAAGCTTCTGGCAGGAGTTAAAGGGGCAGGCAAAACTGGATTGGATGATTTGCAGAGGGAAATTAATGGCTTTGAAAAAATTTGGATGAAGCATGTAGGAAATCTTCGTGGAGAACCAGAGGACCCAAGCTACGATCCCCTGTGTTTCTCTCTCTATAAATAGAGGACCCAAACTGCATGTATATAAAATATAAACCCTAATCATTAACCATAATTATAAAGTGACTATACCATAGTTAAAACATCTAATGATAAAAAAAAATTATGCATTTTTTTTGGTATGTAATTAACTAGGTGTGATATTTGCTAAAGTATTTAATGAGAAAAATTATATGGTACATGTTTTTGGCATGTGTTTAAGTAGGTTTGATATTTGTTGAAGTATTTAATGTGAAAATTATATGGTGTACTCTTTTTGGTATGTATTTAAGTAGGTGTGATCTTTGTTAAAGTATTTAATGTGAAAAATTATATGATGTATTTTATTTTTTTATATGTACGAAGTAGGTGTGATGTTTGTTAAAACATTTAATGAAGAAATTCATATGGTGTATTTATCATGAACTTATTACTTTATTTTTTATAAGGAGCATGAACCCCAAATGTGTGTATACTTATATATTCTATTTATTTATTTTTTATTAAAAAACTAGAAAGAAGATACAATGGTTAGGTCAAAAGATCCATTTTGGGATTATTGTGAAGAAAGATGACATAAATTGTATTGCAATTTTGCCGGTGATTTAAATATCACTTGAGAATGATATAAAAGTTGTCTTCAAGTACCGAATGATATACAAGCTTTGGATGTTTCTGTGACACACGAGGTATGTTTTAAGCCTCCAAAGGAAAATAATAAAATTACCTCATATGTTCAAAATGTTTATCAATGTTCGATAAACTTAAGTACCTTTACTACTAGTTCATGTTTGTAATAAAGTTCTTTACTGTTATTGTTGAATAAAAAAAATAAAGATTGCGTTGACAAAGAAGTTGCTCGTACATTTATTATGAATAATATTGCATTTAATGTTAGCAATGCACTATCATTTATCAATATGATAAATACATGTATCAATTTTGGTATTAGTTACACAATGTCAAGTTACCCATCTGTTCGTAATAAATTGGTACATGAACTTAAAACAAATGTCGATTTATATGTAGCTCCAATAAAAGAGTAATGAGTTCAATCAGGATGTACTTTGATGTCAGATATCTGATCGGATATGAAAAATCAGTCATTTGTCATTGTTGTTGCATCTTGTCAGAAGGGATCAATTTTTGTAAATGCATTTGAGGTATCTGAGCGTAGCATAATTGTATTATTTCTTGAAAAGATTTTTGTTCAAGTCATTGAAGAGTTAGTACCACAAAATATCATTCATCTTGTGACTGACAATTGATCAAATTATGTACTTGCTGATGATCTAATAGAATTGAGATTATCTTATAGTCATAAAACATTGTGAGCTTACCAATGGGTTAAATTTGCTCCTAAAAGACAATGATAAAAATATTATTTAGGTGCAAAATGTCATTAAGGATGCTAAGTTTATAGTTGATTTTATGGATTGGCATACCATTGTTTTATATTTAATGAAAAAACATACTAATGGAAGTGAATTGAAAAAGTATGGTAAAACTATATTTACTACTAACTTTTTTATGATTCAATATGTATCACAAGTAGAAGAGAGTTTCTGAGTGATGGTTGCATCATCTGAGTGGAGAGTTATGAATTATCGCAATAGTAAAAATGATACAAAAATCACATAAATAATTAAAATGTCCAAATTTTGGAATGATGCGACAGATGCAATCACTATATTAACGCCTCTTATCAAAGTGCTTCATTTGGGTGATAGTGAGGAGTCATGAAGCAATGGAAAGGGCAAGGGAAGCACTAAAGAGAAACTGTAATGACAATGAATTTAGGTATATTGAATTGGTGAATATGTTTGAAAAGAGACGACAGGGAAATATAATTCACCTTATTCATCCTGCTACTGCATTTCTTAATCAAACTTTAATGTATGGTGGGTTTGTTAAACTTAATAATACTTAAGTGAATAATGGCTTTACCTTGATTTCAAATTCAATGCTCCAAGTAAAACTAAAAACTGCATTTTTTTTTAGAGTTGTTGAAGTATCATATACGGGATTCAAATATATTTGATGGTGTTGCATTGGGATTATTGTCAACAACTCATCCTCATAAGTTTCTTAATTAATTATTAACTTTTTGTATCTTCTTGTATTATTTGTTTTTTCAGTATTTTAAGAAAATAAATTTTATCCCATTTTCAATTGTTTTTTGAGTGTGTGGCTAAAAATTTCTCATTTATGTAGGAGTTTAGTGGGAAGTAGGTGGATAAAGCATTCCACTAGTTCAAATAGTTGCCATTTGGATTTTGAGCCAACCATATAGCTCATCGCGCGTGCGAAAGAAATTGGAATGCTTTTGAAACGACTCAAAGAAAAAAAATGAATAAATTGACACCAACTATGTTTAATCGACTTGATTTACATACGAGTGAATTCGAAGATGATGGCCGCATCACGTGATAATGAAATTCGAGATTGTAATGCAATTAATCTTGAACAACTTTGTTCATTACTATAAGAGGTTTCCAAACATGCGGAAAATGAGGACACATCTTCAGATGATGATGATCATGATGATGATGATACATGGCTACATGACTTGGGGATTACACCTTCCCGATCTCATAACTTTTCTTTGACTCTACCATACCTTATGCTTAATTTTGAATATTTCTAGTTAATCTTGTATTTAATATTGGATGAGAATCATGAGATATCTAAATTAATTGACTTAATTATATTAGTTTAGTAAAGTTTTTATGAATGGATTAGTTATTGATAGTATTGACATAATTTTTATTTTTTAGAATTTCAAAATTTCTAACATTTTAACTTATCTGATTTTTTTACTCCGATTTTTTGAGCCTAATCCAATATATTGGAGATATCTTTACATGAAGTATTTTGCCGATCCATGAATTTTTCATCTGACTTTTAAAATAAAAATGATTTATTTTTTTCGCTTTTATGGTAAGCCGATTTATTGATAGTCCCCGACTTGCTAACTATGATCTAGACAACCCCTTTTGAAGATTTTAAAGTGCATTTAGATCTACTTGATTTGCATTATATTTGGAGTTTTGAATTTCATAATCAAGGCTAGAAATGATTTTTCAGGGTACCATAGGGTTTTTGTGCCAAATATGCATTTTCTTGGAGGATTTGGAGGTACACATTACTTTGATTGTTTATAGCAAATGCTTATATGAACTACACCATTTTAAGTAGGGTGTGATTTGTATAGAGCCTAGGCTCTAAACAATCAAATTAGAGCCTACCTTCAAATAGTATTGATAAATATTGTTTCAATATTGAAAATCTTTGTGATAGCCTTAAAATATATTTTCATCTTTATTTATAAATTTTAAAGTTTCAAAAATAGTATAGATCGATGGATCTATGAAAACTTGGAAATCTTGAAACTTGACGGTAAAAAAATGCATTACACTATTTTCAAAACTTGAAATCCATTTTTCTTTTCATGTCTATGCATCTGGATGTCGAGATGATCAATTTGATGATATTTAGGCATCAAAACAACTTCTACTAGTAAAATTTTTGAGGTAGGCTAAAATTTGATTGTGTAGAGCCTTGGCTTTATAAACTTTTCCTTTTTTAGTAGAAGTTATATATTTGAAGCATCATTCCCTTTAAGTAATATATTTGAAGCATCATTCCCTTTAAGTAATATATTTGAAGCATCATTCCCTTTAAGTAATAGGTGGAAAATTGAATCATTTATCATGTCAACTCTAAGTTGACAATAAAATAAAAATTAAGAATCACAATTGAAACATGTAAAAAAAAAATAAGAAATAGGAGGACTCCCTTTCACCCTTTCCTAAAATTTCAAATCTCTCACTTGAACTGAAATTGATAGTTTTTTTTTATAAGTAATATATTTATTAGAATGATTAAAAAAATACAAGTGTTTTTAATATTGCAGATTGTTTAAAGATAAAAACATGTCCCTTATTTTTCCTATTTTATGCACATGTCCCTTTTTCATTTTTTATTTTCCCCAAAATACCACTAGTTTGGGATGCCAAGTTCGGAACTGATGCTTTTTTTTTTCTCAACCGAGGGATTAGTTTAAAACTTCAAGTTCCGAATCATTTGTTTTGTGAGCCAATTGGTTTGGAAGTTGAAATTCTAAGCTAGTTATTCAACCAAAAAAATTGTGTCACCTTTCGGAACATGAAGTTCCAAATCCCTTTACTTATCATTTTTTGGGGTGAACGAGTGTTTGGAACTTTAATTTTTTTGAACTCTGCATTCACTCAAAGGAAATGAGAAAAAATTAAAAATATGCAATTTTGAAGTTGGAAACTTCTTTGGTTTATGCGATCTTCTTTGGGCCTTCTGTGATCAGTGCTTGGCCTTCTTTGCGATATATGAATTCTCTACGATTTGTGAAATCTTCTATGATCTCTATTTGGTCTTCTGCGACCTACCCGGACATCTCTAATTGGTCTTCTATGACCTACCCGGACTTCTCTGATCTCTGCTGGGTTCTTGCGGAAACCATTGATGTCGTGCTCCCTCCGATGCTAGACCTTTGGTGAGCCGAATTTGAAATTGCCTCTAAATCCACCTCTAAAAATGGCATATGAAAATAGTCGTTCTTCGACTATCTGCCGAGTGGTTATTCAACTATCTACCGAGTCGTTATTCGACTATCCGTCGAGTCGTTCTTCGACTATCTGTCGAGTCCTTCTTTGACCATCTGTTGAGTCCTTCTTCGTCTCTCTACCGAGTCCTTCTTCGACTGTTTGCCAAGTCCTTCTTCAACTCTCTAAAAGAGTCTCTACAAAACAACCTTTGTCTTTGTTCTGAACTGCAAGTTGCTGAATCTGTCTCGGTTCCTTACCGAGTTCTGTTGGCTCTTTCAAGTACCATTCTATACTTGTTCTTCAAGTGAGAGACCACTGCTTCTATTAGTCACACCATGCATGTGAAGACTTAAAGATCCAACTCATTTGTTTATGCAACTTATTGTTTAAACTCCAACTGCTTTGTATAAAAACATATTGAGTTTGAGGGGTAGTATTAGAGTATGTTTTATTGATATACATCATTATGAATATATAATGAGATATGTATATATATGACATACATCTCTTAGTTGTATCTTGATTATGATAAGATTAGTCAGTAGTTATCCATAACCGTTGGTATTTATCTTTTATGGTTACTAACCGTATATTTATACGGATCTTGTATATTCTTGATCAATCAATAAAGAGATAATTCCATGGGGGCTTAAGGTCCAAATATATAGAAATACAATTTCTTATCATAGATCTTGAAGTTTTGAACCAGCTGGTTTAAAATAAAATCAATTTGAAACTTCAAATTCCAAACATTCTCTCAATCAAATAAAGAAATACCTTAGTTGGAATCTTGGAGTTCCAAACTGAGTATTTTCAAAAAATAAGAAAACAAAAGTGGACAAAGTGTAAAATAGGCAAAGCAAAAAAAATCCATTTATATAACAAAAAAGTAATGGATATTTATAGTAACTTTCTAAAATAAAATAAAAACAATAATTATTACAAATAAATGAAAATAGAATAAATTCCATCTATTAGTAGTAGCAAACGTGCCAATCCTTAATCAACTGCAAAACAAAAAAAATCCATTTATATATAAAAAAGTAATGGATATTTATATTGACTTTCTAAAATAAAATAAAAACAATAATTACTGCAAATAAATGAAAATAGGATAAATTCCATCTATTCATTGTAACAAACGTGCGCCTTCCTTAATCAAACCTCAAACAATCCTTCGTAATATTCTAGGATTTGTTCTTTCTTAGCCTGGGCCTTTTACGACAAGTCCAACTCTCAAACTCTCGACAACGTACTCATCCAATCTCCACCGTTTATATATTTTAGATATAATTTAACCCTAATTTTTAGAAAATATAAAATGAAAAAAATAAATTGAAAACTAAACTTCGAAAAACCTTTGGACCACTGGTTACAATTGTTTTTAAATAGGCCACCTTTTTACATCCGTTTTTAAAATGGATGCACACTCCGGACAATATATTGTAGAAAAGAAAAAGTTTATATAAGATTGCAACCTTACCTCTACAGCTATGGATCTACCTCAAAAATCAGTTGGAAAAGATAGTTTTAATGTTGAAAAACCTTTTGATTGATCATCTCAACATCGAGATATATGACCATAAAAAATAAAAAGATTTTAAATCTAAAAAATAGTGCATTTTATAACATATTATTTATACAATCCATGTTCAAGATTTTCATTTGTTTATAGAACTACTTGATTTTAATTATTTTTAAAATTAAAAATTTTATAATTAAATAACAAAATAGATTTTGAGATTAAAAACATTTTACATCAAAATTATACACCATCATAAAATTTGAAGGTGAACCTTACCTCTACACCAACGGATGCATCCGTATGCCAACTGCACCGCTGTAGCCATGCGGTCCAGTCCCGCATGAAACAATTGCTCATTAAATTTTTTAATATTAATTACTTTGCATCACGCTGCAAGCTTCGCCGATTCGCCCCTTCTCTCTCTCTTTCTCGAAATCCCTCCTCTCCTTCTCTTTCTCTCTCTATATCCCGCCTCACGCTCTCTCTAAATCCGTCGAGAAAACCGAGACAAAGGATCCCCTCTCGCTCTCTCTAGTCCCTCAAGAGAAAAGAAACGAAGGATCCTCTCTCTTTATCTCTCGCCCTTTGGCTCACGGATCAATCTTCACAAGAAGGTAAGCAAGAATCCATGGAAAGTCCCATTAATTTTTTTTTTATCTCATTTTATTAGATTTATAACTCTTAATCATATTGTCACAAATGTCACAAATCAGGTCATTTTAGGTGTGGCTCCTCCTTTAAAATTATTCGATGGAGTGATTGGATTTTTGAGTAATTTATTTGATGATATTTTTCCCCTTTTTTTTTTGGGGTTATCAATATGTGTAAATTGCTGTGAATTTCAGGTTTTTGGGGGTAGAAGTTGTTGCAATTATGGGTGATCGATTAGTTTATGTAGTTTGTTCATGTTTTTGGTTTGGTTTAGGTCTGCGAAGAGTTTGCCTGACTCTGACGATTTCGGTAAACCAAAATATTGTATTAGTTTGGGTATTGGAAACATTCGGCCTGAATATCAGGAATTAGGTCAACTAAATGCTCGATGGTTTATACCTACGGTGTTCAAGCCCGATAGTACAATAATTTATGCTGAATTCTTTTCTTTTTTATTTTTTTGGTTTCTGTTATGTATGCTGAATTCTTTTCCTTTATGGAGAAATGCTCATTTGGTTTGCAGGTTTTTGCTGCAGGATGTGTGGGGGGGGGGCGTAACTTGGTAATCTCTTCAAAAAAAATCAATCCCCAAAGCTAGCAAAACGAACAATATTTTATCAATTCTACATTGAATGTCCATGCAGTTTATAAACCGCCGATGAAGTTCCGATCTTGCAACGAATTTCACAAATTCGGATAAATTTTCTGTGAGTTCATTAATCTGATTCATGGATTTGAATGCTTATCTTTAGTATTTAAGAATTGGATCAGGCTTTGTGCTGATCGACCAAAGAAAAAGAAAAGGTTTAATTCCAACCTTGCATCTGGATTTGGATAAAATTCATCATTTCAGATCAAAGTTTTGTATGAGTCCAACTAATTTATACAATTTTTGTGCCTTCACCAGATTAGCTCTTATTGCAACCGTATAAATAAATATAAAAGGTCTAATCCCCCCCCGCCAAAAACATCTGGTTTAGTATGTAAGGATAGGTCGAACTAAAAGTCGGTTGTCTATGGCGACGGCTACCATGGCTACAGCGGCTGGGGCTGCCGCCCTTCTTTACTATACACTAAGCCGAAGATTAGCCACTGCATCAATGCGAGAAGACAATGAAGATGAGAACTCTGATGCCTCAAGATCTAATCGGTCAGGAAGGATCACGTCTGTGAGGCGCCCTGCACAGGCACCTGCTACATGGTTTGAGGCCATATCGACGCTTTCGGAGACCTTGCGGTTCACTTACTCTGAAACACTGGGGAAATGGCCAATAGGGGACCTGGCTTTTGGCATCACTTTTCTATTGAGGCGACAGGTGCATGCTATGAAACCATGTTTTCTGATTTCCTTGCCTAAAAAACTATGTTTTTCTTTTCCTCTCACTTCGCCTTTTGAGGTGATTATCACTTTCTTAATCTTTTTGTTCTTATTCTTTTCTGTCTTTCTATGTGACAGATAAATGTGTTAGACCCAGATTCTATGTTCTCTCTCTAATTTATAGGGATTATCTGTTGAGTGTTTTTTTTATTGATTCAAGTCCTATACAATATACTAGGTGCAGTGTGAACAAATGCCTAAATAACCAAAGAATGGGTCTTATACTGAACAAAGGATTAAAAGAAAAATAAATGTTTGTTACAATGAAAGTGAAATAAGTAATGTCATTATTACCATCAGTTTTGAAAATTTGCGGAGTCCGACTCAGACTCGGGATGGTCATCCGAACCTCTCACCTTGGCCAATCCGAGTGAAAAACCGTGGGAACTCAGAACTGGAATCCCTGTTTCCCAAGTTTTATTTCACTGTTTCGAAATACTCGAGTTTGACTTGGGCTTGGGTGACTCACTTTGACCTGACAAAGTGCTTGCTCCAAGTGAAACTCCTCGGGGAGTGCCGAATCGTGCCTGCTGCCAAGGTTTATTTGTTATGCTTTTAAATACTTGAGCAAGTCTGACTCACTGACCCTGATCTGGGGCCCACCTGGTCCAGGGCTGAGTCTGAATTGAAAACTACTGTTTACAGTGGCTCCCTTGATGTAACGCATCTTTAAAATACCTCATTGGTACATGAATGTTGGACAATGTCAAATTTCCTAGAATGTGTTGTGATCTACGTTTTAGTCTTTTTAAAAATCAGAACCTACTAGCAAAATTCCACCTTTGAGTTTTTTGCATATCGATTCAGAGAAGATATCTGTGAGCTTGTCTTTGTGTTTTGACATGAGGTATTTTTGCGGTCTTCATCAACAACTTTTAGCATGTTAAGTGACAATCAACTTCATTGTACATGGTAGGTTAATAAAATAATAGGTTGGGAAGTGGAAATATTGCACCTGGTAGATTGATTTTCACAATTTATGCTCATAGAATTAGTGACTGGGTTGCCAACAAACCCCCACTTGTGCAAGTTAAAAAAAGAAAAAGAAAAGAGATAGTGATCTTAATGCTTTGGAGCACTGTTTTAAGCCATGTGTTTGATTTGTGATTCTATGTAACTGATCGCTTGACCGAACAACAATGCTATGTTGCTTACCTGCCACACCTTGTGGTGGATCTTCTATCTGCTGGGTAGCTGACCTAACTGCATTTGAGTATGTTAGAACGATTAGATGATTATGATTTTACACCAGGAGGGCCTTCCACATTGGATGTTTTTAAGTATCTCGAAATCCAAATAAACTATGTTTTTAAGTATCTCGAAATCCAAATAAACTTTGTTCATAATAGTAGCGTGTGGTTCATGCATTTTTCGTTTTAAGTTCTCGGTATCCAAGTAACTGTTCTCATATGAGAAGTGTGTGGTGCATGTATGTTTTGGTTCATATTCATGTCAAGATTGATATTTGGCCTGGTGATGTTGAGGTGAATCAGCAGGCCAGGCAGGTAGTCATTCTTTTACCATGGTCAATTCGCATGGTTAATTGAATTCACATAGCTCCTCATTCATTATTGTGTTGTGAACTTCAATTCCTAGGTTTCCTTAGAGATTATTAGAATGTGGCGAGTGATCCCGTCCATATTTCCACCCTAGTGCAATTGTTGGCATAATTATTGGGGTTTTAGGTCTAAAGTTACTGAACTATCAAACAAGGAAAAAAAAACTGACTATACTGAGTGCTTCTGTTTTATCTTTGCAGGGAAACTTACGTGTTGCAAGTGTATATGCGGGTCCTGATAGTATACAACTCACAGGAGCTGAAATAGTCTCTGAGCTAAGGCAGCTTTTGAAGTTATTGACTCTTTGCTTGCATTTCTCAAAGAAGCCATTTCCGCTATTTTTGGAGGAAACTGGCTATACCCTTGATGATGTGCTTCTTCAAGAGCCTAAAGCAGGGGTATGTTGTATTTCTTATTATTTTGCTTTATTGCATTTGATGTGCAAGACCTCTGATTTACCTTTTTAATCTATATATTGGGGACTTTCTGATAAATAAAATCACAAATAGGGATGGTAGATATCTTTTGGTCTTTGGATTGAAAGCTGATTCTGTTATTCTATACTATTACATTAATTTGGTTTGTTGATTATGTATTATTTTATGCAGCTTTTGAAGCCTGCTTTCACAATTTTGTCTGACAAGAGCTCAAAATGTTTCCTTCTATTGATTCGGGGTACTCATAGCATCAAAGACACTTTGACAGCAGCAACAGGTGGGGTTGTACCTTTCCATCATACAGTTTTACACGAAGGTGGTGTGAGCAATCTAGTTTTAGGTTACGCCCATTGTGGGATGGTTGCTGCTGCACGTTGGATCGCAAAGCTTGCTACTCCTTGTCTCCTTAAAGCTCTTTCTGAACATCGTGATTACAATGTTAAGGTAAACTACATTACTCCATATATCAATAGGCTTTCCTGACAATGTGAGCATTTGCTTTTGTCCATTTGGCCTGAGTAGTGGGGATGGCAGTTGATAAACTGTCTCAAAGGTGGAGCAGTCCAAATGTCTTGCTTTGTCATTCCGTCCAAGAAGTGTGATGGGAAGTATTTTTTTTGCGCTTGTTTGTATATCTTGGTGTCCATATCCAAGTCTTATCTTTAGTTGTCTTTATGGTCAATCATGAAAATACACATTTTCTAATGGTCATAATTAAGTGGAACAATATCCAAGTTTTCAGTGAGAGTGGTAAAAATGGTTTTTTATTTTTTATATGTATTTTCTTTTTAACCTAAAGCCGCCCAAGTGGGGTGTATTGGCAGGGTTTCACGATAAGTGGGCCTCTGTTATTTCATTGCATTGTGAAGAGTGGGGTGCCAAGCTGGCACACCACTCGCTCAGGCGCAACTATAATGCAATTTTATTGCTACGGCTAAAACAGGGGCTATCCAGATGGTCATAGCATACTGCTCATTTGTCTGATACAAATCTTGTTGGTGGCCTTAATGTAAAATTTTAAATCTACTAGCACATGTGGTTCCTCATATTTTATGGATTGGTCATATTTTGCAATAGCTAGAAATATTATAGTCATGAATGTCTATGGGAATCGCAGGATATGAAGACGGGCAAAAGACTCGGTTGAATTATACCATTTTTTGTATGAATAATATTAGATGTTGTTGAAGAAGTTACATGTGATGACTAATCGATTACATTATAACTTTTAAACATCAGCACCAATTGGTTTTATCCCAGCATTTTTGCTGGTTGAGAACTTGAGAGATTTGAGTATGGAGATGGGATTCCTATACACTATCAGGATCAAATATGATTTTTTAAATAACAGAAGATATCTCTATCATGTACCAAAAATGAACTACTGAAAAGAAAGTCCATATAGGTGAACAAAGGGGCTTCTATCAATGCATAATGTTGCTTAGAACTAGAAATGCATATCACAAAATTTTCTGACACATTTCATACCAATGCCAAATACCAATAATAATTCGACTGGTATATTTGACAAGAGGGTTCCTGGTCAGTTATGACTCTGGATCATCTTGAAGCCACCTTTCTCGAGCCCATTTTCAATTTTATAGGTTTGATATATAGGATATTTTCTTGTTGTTTTCATTTTCTTTTTGCCCCAACATTTTAAATGTAGTTCAGAATATTCCAAGTTTCTTTCTTACAGGCTAGATTGAAATCGTGGTTTTCTGTTGGGGTGGAAGTTGAATTTATGGGCATGTCTGGGTCTGATGGAAAGTAGGAATTTCCTAGGAATCACTTTATTTGGGCACAGGAACTCTAAAACTGGAGAAGAATTTGGTGTGCATGGGTCCTTTGAGTCTTCCATTGCTTGATTGAATGTTCTTATTTCATCGAGTAAATAACTGCTTTAACATCCAAGGTTCTGCGAGAATAATTAAGTGGAACTTCCTATGAACCTTTTGGTCGTACTTTAAAATTTAAGAGAATTCCTTAAAAAATTTTGTCATGGACATTCCATTGTCATGTGAGAAGGTTTAAAACTTGTTTGGATCTCGTCTTGTCCAAGTTGTTGCTGATTCTTGCATTGGTTGTTTAATGAAATGGAATTATTTGTTTAATGTTGGGCTGTTAATTTTTTATTGTTATCACCACTTGCAGGAATTGGTAGGTTTCTCTTTAACATTGAAATTAAAATGGATCTAACATGGTCTCCTGAATATATTTAGGTTGTTGGACACTCTTTGGGTGGGGGCACTGCTGCACTCCTAACCTATGTATTGCGGGAGAGGGAGGAGTTCTCTACCTGTACTTGTGTTACATTTGCTCCAGGCATGTATTTCCTTGAGACCTTGACTATTTATTTAATAATCTGATTGGTTAAATATTCTGACTGTTAATGTTCGTCGTTAATGTTTGTTGGGGAACTGGGTTTCCTTTGGATCATGTGTTGGATTTTCTGGCATGCCATCGATGTATTGATTCTTTTTGTTTCTTATTGTCAATATTCAACTCTAATGGTTGAACTAGGTAAATTTCACTATTGCCCACCTTTATTGCACTTCAGATCATATGACATGAAATGTTTAAATATGTGAACAAGCTTTTTGTTTCTCCTGCATCATTCTTTGAATTGTAATGTTTTGAGGGCAGACCTGAAATTGGGGCCTATGTCTGTGCCTTTGAAGGTTCAGCCTTGGGACTTCGGCTCAACTTCATGGCCAACCATCCATTATTGGTGAAGATAATCCTGTCAAGAATGTTTTTCTGTCTTACCTTCTTGTCGCCTTTGATGCTGCTATCATATAGTGTTTCTATTTTTATAATTTATGGGCATATAATTTTGTGCCTTTGTTCGTGTGTACGTCATCTTATCTTATTTTTTGTTTTAAGCAAAGTACATGCGAACGTTTTTGGGGTACATTTCCCTGAGCACTATGTGTTGTACGAGCTCGTGTCTCAGTGCTTCATTGAACTGCAATGCTGAATTAGTAAACTCTGTAGCAAATCAGGTTTCTAAAACTCAATTAATTTTCACTCCCTGAAGTACTTCTTTTTGGGGACAGGTTAGCATTGATGTAGGGCTTTGAACTCCATGCCCTAACTGCTGCAACACAGTATCTAATGTCCGAATCCCACTTCTAGCCTATGCAAAAAAGAAGAAGAAAAAAAAGAAAAAAAGAAAAAAAGAAAAATTAAAGGTTGTGGATTGAAGCTTCCATTTAAACATTAGCCACTAAGGGAATTCATCAAACCTTGTCATCTTCTAGTAAAAGTTTCTGATTGGGATTCAGAGTTACTTTTTGTTTCCCACCAGCATTCTTTTGTTAATCCTAGGGTTTTAAAAATCACCGATCCGGATTTCAATTGCCTAGTCCAGATCGAAAATTGTTGCGGCCGTTCTGTTCCCCATGATATATTGGGAACCGTCTGGTTCTTTGACATAATCAGTTGGTAAAGTCAGTAATTAGCCGGTTTTGTCAGAATAGAACTGACTTGAAATGGTCGCCCCATGTTATTTGCAATATTTGATTTTTTTTGAAAGTTGTGCAATTTTTTAATTTTTTTTTTTATAAACAAAGGGGCGGTGGCCCATCCCATATTTGATTACTTTTTCAAAGTCACTATCTCGTCAGCTGATCATTTCCCGCTCCTGCGTGAGCATAGCTCATCAAGTGGCTTGTGGTTAACGCTTACACCTTGCTGCATATGCCTTAGCCTTTTGTAAAGGCTTTTGCTTCTTTAAATCCCCGATGTGGGACTTTTTTCTTGCTTATTCAATCTACTGCATGAAACGACTTTTCTTGGGACATTTAGCACTATTGCACGGAACAAATAAATTTTGGGGTGTTGAATAGCTCTAGTGGTTCACTCATTTAGCACTATTGCTTGAAACAAATAAATTTTTGGGGTGTTGAATAACACAATTGCATGGGACATTTAAAACGAATAAATTGTTTCAAAAAAACACTGTCAATTTTTTTTTTTTTAGAATAGCAAAAACATGTCTGGTGAGAAAGCAAAAATGGAGGATCATAGCTTTTTCCCTGATTGTCATTTTGGTTTAATAAAAACAGGATAGCTCATTGTGAGGATCAAAGCTTTTTTCTCTCTATTAACTCAAAAGGTCCAAAGCTATTGTAGGATTCCTTTTTATTCACTACGAAAGTTTGAGTAATAGTGATCCATTTTATTGCAATGAGTTGTATTTTAAATCTTATTTTGACCATAAAATAGATGTAATGGATAGCAAACGCCCAGACACGAGACAAGTTCTTAGTATTGATGTAATACTATTTTTTTTAAACCGCAAAAACTAAAATTTTAAGAAACTATAGTATTTTTTGAAAATAATTTAATACTTGATCTTGCTGATCCGGCCAATTCTCCGATCCAGATCACCGATCCATTTATCCGACATGATTTTTGGGGTTGCCGATTCAGGTCACTGATCTGTTTTTTAAAACCTTGGTTGATATGAGTTTCTTGCTTTTGTCGCTTCTCTCACAGGGAGCTGATTAATTGGCTTGCCATTGACTGCAGCCATATCCTTTGGAAGATGTGCTGAATTGTCATCTACGAGAATTCTGGAAATATGGGCAGTGTAGAATCTTTAGAGGAAATTATTATGCTTTGTGACATGCTTAGAAATTGGATAAGGGCTTCCACCATTATTTGAAGCTAGTTATGGGGGAATTATATAATGTTAGGGTGGAGAACTATGCAAAAGATTGGAGAGATGTTTCACATAAGTCATGAGACCTATCCCTCGGTTCAATGATGCTAGATGGTACATTTAAAGGAAATCACAACTGCAGCTGCATTTGGAATGGGCCCTGTAGGAGTGGACTAACTTTCTAGGGACAGTGAAGGTTATGTTATAAAATGTCTTTGCCGGATTGGCTTCAAAGAGGTAGGTCTCTTATTGTGGAGGTGAAAGTCCTACTATCTGTGCCTTAGAGTTTTCTCCAAACAATTGCTGGGTTCTTTGATTATGGATGGTAATTTGTTGAATCTGATCGAATGGGTGTGCCAAAGAAGATAATCACCATCATCCCAGCCTTATCCCAACTGTTAGGGGTTTGACTATGTAGATCCTGTTCGACCGTTCTACTTTATCAAGGGCCATAACTTTAGTCAAACCAGTCACCGTATCTCTTCTCACTTCTTCCATCCATGTCCTTTTGGGCCTTTGCCTTGCTCTTTTAGAGCATTCCTCTTGAACCTTACTCCTCCCAAGCGGTGTTGTTCTAGGTCGATGTTGTTCATCGACTTAAGTTTACTTTCTCTCATCTTATCGCCTAAGTTTATTTTCTCTCATCTTATCGCCTATTGACGCTACCCCTAAGTTCCCTCTGATGTATTATTCCGAATTTTATCTTTTCTTGTCTTGCCACTCATCCATCTCAACATTCCTATCTCAACCACATGCATTTTATGGATATGTTGTTTGTTGATCGCCCAGCATTATATTCCATACAGCATGGCTGGTCTTAAGCCATCTTATAGAACATCCCCTTCAGTTTCATTGGTATGCGACGATCATACAAGACTCTAGAAGCACATCTCCACTTTATCCACCAAAATCTAAATCAATGCACGACATCTTCCTCAATCTCTCCATTCTCGTAGATTATTGACCTTAGATATCAAAAATAATATCTTTTAGGTACTTCTTGTCATCAATATTAACTAATTTTTTGTTTCTAATTCTATTATTACTAAACTTGCATTTTATATATTTTGTCTTAGTCTGGCTAATATAAAACCTTTAGATTCTAGAGCATCTCTTTAAAGTTTAACTTTGCACTGATGCTGTTTCTAGTCTCATCAATCAAAAACTGTCATTCACAAACATACACCACGGTACCTCATCATGTAGAGGCCTAGATAACTCCTCCATAACAAAAATAAAGAGATATGGGTGCAACGCTGACCCCTGATGTAGGCTTACTGTCACCGAAAACTCACTTTTCTCTCCACTAGTTGCCTTTACATTAGTTTGCTCTCCCTCACACATATCCCTCCATGTCAATAATATATTCTCTAGAGACTCGTTTGAACGTTTCTTTTCCAACATCCACCAAATGAAGTCTCTAGGTACCCTGTCGTATGCTTTCTCTAAATCAATAAAGACCGTGTGGAGGTCTTTTCTCTTCTCCTTATAAAGTAGCCTCATTGATTGACATCCCTAGCATAAAACCGAACTGATTTTTTGATACACGTTTCATGTTGTAGTCATTGCTCGATCACTCTCTCCCATAGCTTCAGAGTGTGGCTCATAAGTTTGATCTCTCGATATTGTGCTGCAGAAGATAATAATTTTTTTGCCCACTCTTCTTCCAGTAGTACAATCATTAACTTCACTCAACAAAAAAAAAGATAATAAATTTTTTAATAGATATCTAGAGAGTTTTACATGTCGAAAATTTCCTTTAGCTTTGCTCTCGGGGATGCCATTGAGGTCGCCCTCTCTGACTACAGAGGTGACATACCATTTGGATTGCCCTTCCCCTCCCATGACTTGACAAGTGGACAATGCATTGCTATTCCTAATCGTTATAAGTACCAGATGCTCTCTCGGTCTTATCGGTTGAACCATGAACTTGGCCTCTAACTAGTTTGTTTCTGTTTGAAATGGGTCAAAACTGTGAATTGGTTGGTGGACTGGTTTTGATTTGTTTTATAATTTTTTTTAATATTTTTCCAGATTGGTCTGACTGGTTAACTAGCTGGTCTGAATAGTTTGGATGGCCACCTGTCTGATTCTCAATCATTAGCAACCATTGCGCAAGACTTCTTAAAAATTAATCAGATGTAATTATTAAAAAGAAATATCATTTTTAATGATACATTTTTATGTAAAAAACCGTCATGTTAAAAATGAAAAAAACTATAAAGCCTCAAAATATTTATTCTATAAATTTATATACAGGCAATGATTATTTATTGCCCCATCCCATTGGGTTTCTTATGTTTCCATTGTCAGATCCTGAGACAATCTGATGCTCCTCTGTTGATGGAGAATGGCATACTTTCTGTTCATGGCTACAGATCTTCCCAACTGGTTGCAGTAGACGTCTGAGGTTGCATATGGAGTCCTTTATGAGTTCTTTGTGGCCCCTTTTAGGGGGTCGTTTCACCTATAGTACCAAGATAATTTGAAATTCTTTACGAAGAAGCCTAAAAATTAGTATTGAGGAGTCGTACGAAACGGGTCTTTAAAGTTGGCTTGTATATAGGTCCCTTCAATCCTCAGTTGCTGGTGTTACATTGAGCTTTTTTTGAAGAATCCACGTAAGATTGGAGGGGTTGCTGTAATGAAAAATTTGTGGGTGGTTAACCCTCGTGTAGGATTTTGTCCATACTTATTTGGTGAGGGCCTTTCTTTCGTTTCATGATTTCTTTAAAATGAATATGAGATTAATGCAATGAAAACCCAGTCTATCCCTTCTGAAAGTTTTGATGTAGAAATTAGTGTGGTTGATTCAGCTGGAAAGTATGTGAGGAAAAATTATTGGTTCCTTAGTGCAAATAAGTGATTATGAATCTATCTTATGATTATGGTCTAAGAAGAACTTGACATAAGAATGAACATGTGGAGGAGAGGAACTTGGCCGTTTTTGCAAGATCCATGGTCATGGAGTGATGGAGAAAGTCTTTGTGCCTTTTGATTGCTCACCTAGTTCATTGTAGTTTAGCTTCTAGGTATAGCATGTTCTCCAGTATGTGTCAATGAGCTGGTGGAATTCGTTAGTAACAGATAATATGGTCCAATTATAAATAAATGGAAGCTTATTATACAATATATTTGGAGGGACTCCTTGAAGTGGTGAACCCCTTTACCAACTTGCAAGCTGTGGTAATTGGGAACTGCATGAGTTTTGGGTCAGTGTACAATATTTAATTGGGGCACTGTGGGATTTGAGACCCTTGCATTGGGGCCTTTTAACTTTTTATTAGCTTTTGACGATATACATGTTTTGGGGTCTTGGACTATTCTCCTTGTTACTCTATAAAAATAAAAGAGACCACTTTCTCTTTGTGCTGCAATTTGCTAATTTATTCCTTTGGTGCTCTTCTCTTCATCTCCACCAAATACTACAAAATGTTACTATTATTTGGGTAGGCATGCTGTAAGCCATATGCATGTTTGTCTTCCTATCACTTTTGCTTTGATGGATTTATTCATTCTGGGGTTTTTCTATGTTCCTTACGATTAAGGTTCAAAATACAGGTGGATATAGGTCTGTAGCAGTGGGCTCTCTAACCATATAATATGGTAGTAGCTGATATATATCAGGGTTAAAACAGGAAAATCAAATATTATTATTTTTTAAATCTAAAGGTTTGATAGGATTTATTTGAAAATCATATTATGTAACAGAATTTAGGGAAATCCATCAAAATACACCTAACTTATCAACTATTTAACATTTTACTCATTTTCAACTATTCCAACTCATGATCATGCATTTCTTGGGGGGGCTTTGTGAATTTAAATAAAAAGAAATGGAAAAAATGTTAAAGGGTGCGGTTTGTATTGAGCCTAGGCTCTAAACAATCAAATTAGAGCCTACCTTCAAATAGTGTTGAGAAATGTGGTTTCAATACTGGAAATCTTTGTGATAACCTTAAAATATATTTTCATCTTTATTTATAAAGTTAAAGCTTAAAAAATTGTGTAGATCGACAGATCTATGAAAACTTGAAAATCTTAAAAATTGACGGTCCAAAAATGCGTTACAAAATACACTATTTTCAAACTTGAAATCCATTTTTTTTTCTCATGTCCATGTATCGTGTTGTCAAGATGATCAATTTGAGGGTATTTGGACATCAAAACAACCTCTTCTAGTGAAATTTTGGAGGTATGCTCTAATTTGATTGTTCAGAGCCTCGGCTCTATATAAACTTTTCCTAATGTTAAATAGGTTATCCTTTAGGTGCATTTTGATAAATTTCCCCAGAATTTGCATACGATTTAATGGTGTTGATCTTCTATTCGTTAATACGTTTAAAGAAAAAGTGTATATAACTCTTATTTTCATAGAGAATGGGTTTCACAAAGTCTATATCGCCCTTTTTTTTTTAAATCATAAAAAGAGGTTTATATATTGTTGAATTGATTTATAACAGCGCTCAAAACCTCAAAATCGCCAATATTTGACCATATCAAGTGATATGACTATATGGGGTACACCATCCCATTTCGGTTATGTATTACGGATCTGGTAAGGCCCGGTATGTTAGAAATGACTGCTATTTCTGAAGCCTTTTTCTGAATCACACTTGTGATGATTAATTTCTTATGTAGGGAAGTTTATTTGTTTGGTGAATTATGATTTGTATTTCATGAGGTTTATTTATTAGGTGCATTATGCTTTATATTTCATAAAGTTTATATATTAATGATTTGTATTTGATGAAATTTGTATGCGCAGCTGCTTGTATGACATGGGAGTTAGCAGAATCAGGTGTCTCCTTCATTACTTCCATAATCAATGGTTCGGACTTGGTGCCTACTTTCTCGGCTGCATCTGTGGATGATCTACGCTCAGAGGTGATTCTTGAGTAATTTATTTTATTCAATTCCAATTTGTAACTTGTTGCTAATTTCTAGGCTGTCATGATTCTTGAAAAATGTAAGGGCGGTATCTATAGCATGTTATGGGGCAAGGTTTAAAAAAATGCCGGGCGGGGGGCGGGAGGCAGGGGGCGGGGGGCTGCCTAGTGCCTAGGTGGCTGCTCAGAACCTCAGGTGCTGAGAGGTACGAGATATATACATATATGCATTTATGCGCTGTTGAAACGCACATATATGGCTATATATGTGTTGAATAATGCATATTTATGCATTTATATATATTCTTAACTAACTTTTTTGTACAAATATGCGTGAATGTTGAAGCACGTTCAAATAACTGAAAATTTTGCTACTTTGAATCACTAAAATGGTGAAGGGGGGAAAAAAAAAACACTAGTACTTAGTGTATTGGTGATTAAGTGTCTATACACCATACTCTATATTTTGTATGTCATACAGTCATAGTCAGACTCTATGTCTCCAATGAGACCAAATAACCAATACAAAATGATGTTTTACTTAAGATGCTATACAAATGAAAAGAAAGAGATCTCTAATTGTTCAATGTTTTGGATGTTTTATCCTCAATGTTTTGATTGCACTCAAATCACTGCAAAAGTTTTCTACGAACCCCTCATTTGAACCCTAAAATTGATTGTGAGAAGATATGGTAAGGTTTTGGATGATTCCACGAATTTCTCAAAATTTTTCCCATGTTGAAAAAATCACAAAATCCAATAATTTTGGGTGTTTCTAGGGCATAGGACGAGTTTTCTACTTTAGGCACCCAGGAACTTCTGCCTAGGCCTAGACAGGCGGCCTATGGCCTCTTGGGCACCTAGGTGGCTGCCTAGGTGCTGGGCGACTGTTTTTTGAAACAGTGATATGGGTTACAACCATAGGTTGCATTTGTTTGTGTGCATGCATGGGATTCTGTTTATGTAGACAGGTTAGACACTTGCTTTTCTACGATGTACATGCATCTAACTTGGTTAACAATTGAGTAAGTTGCGCATATCATTCTCATTTTGTTTTTCTCTCTACAGGGTAATATATTTTATTTCTTTCTAGTTTCTATGGTGTTACCTTAGTTTTTCTTCACTATTTGTGCAGTTCTTTACAAAGTGCTCTTGTTGAATGTCACTTTGAAACAGGTGACAGCATCTGCATGGCTAAATGATTTACGAAACCAGATTGAGCACACAAGATTTCTGAGCACTGTGTATCGGTCTGCATCTGCCTTGGGTTCTCGATTGCCATCCATTGCTAGTGCCAGGGCAAGAGTTGCGGGAGCAGGTGCAATTCTACGTCCTGTCTCCAATGGTACACAGGTATGCTTTACATTTTCCTCAAACACCAACAAACAATTTGATGTTCAATCTTATGCATAATAGAATGTCATGATATCTACCATTTTTGAGCCAAAAAAAAAAAAAGTAGTTCCCTGCACTTCTTTTACGTAGATAACAATTTGAAACGATGAGTTAGTTTTATTCTAAGAAAATAGGACGGTAAAAGAAATGAAATGAATATTACCTCACTTATGCACTGAGGAACTAAAAAAAGGTAAAGTATATTGCTGTAGGACCCACGTTTGGTTCCTACCTGAGTATGGTAAGGCTTTGTGGGCGGATACCAAAGGTTTAGGGTTAGCAAGGTATAAAGGCAGATCATAGTTGTTGGAAATGCCTGAGATTCTGAATCTTTATAGGAATCGAAATCATAGATTCGCGGCTGGTTGGCAGATTCCTGTTTTTGCAATCAACGTCTGTAGGAAAGGAATCACAGGAATGGGATTCCTATTTTACATGCATCAAGTTTCGACCCAGATTCTGACCGCTTTGGAATCGAGTTTCTTAACCTATTGGGAATCGACCCATATAGAAACGAGATGCCTACATTTATGGAATCGTGAATCCAACATCTTTGGAATTAAGTTTTTGATGTATTTGGAGTCAAGATTCATACCAGTTTGGAATTTAGATTCATATTAGTTTGGAATCGAGTTTTGAGCCACATGACAATTGAGATTTGTAACTCTATGGGGTTGAGTTTCAAGCCCTTTTGAATCAAGATCCTTCATCAACTACATCTCGTGCTTTAACAACTTAGAACCTCATCAACCAATTGAGATCAGAGGTCTCTAAGACCTAAATAAGGGTTTTGTAGATATGAAGTCAGCGTATTGAGTTATTGACCATTGAGCTCAGATAGTATCAAAAATAAGGTCAGTTTATAGACAACTCATATTCCTACTGAGGAAACTGTCTACAAAAGATACAAATGACTTTGTGACATGGTGTCAGTTGTGTTGTAGTCCTATGTGAATGTAAAACTATCTTCCAATTGTATTTTTAAAAAGGCATCCAATTCTAGCACTCTTAGAAACATGATTCGAGCCAGTCCTAGCACCATTAGCACTATCATTAATGCTCCAACGGCTAGTTATACTTGCCTTTGTTGCTTGGAAAAGACATTAGAATCATACATGTTGAGAGTACTTGTTAACTATAAACATTTGCACTTAAAGTTGATTCGTGTTACAAATTCTTTATCACTGCGTTCATTGGATTATTATTTGAAGCACTTATAAACCATGGGAAACAACGTTCTCCAATCAAGTTCCCAACTAACTGAAATCAGAATCCATAAATATTTGAGATGAGATTCCATGTTGAACAACACCAATACTTGATTTTGTGGAATCAGGATTTAAACAAAATTTGGTGTGGGATTCTATGAAGGTGGAAGCAAGATTCTATGTTGATTGAATTGCAGTTTCCTGCACCTATGAATCGGGGTACTTGATGTTGTGGATTCTGGATTCAGAAAAGAAAAAAAAAAAGGTCAAATTGAGATTCATTATATGTGGAGTCGGGAATCAACAAATGTAGAATCAAGATTTAATAAATGTTGGAATCGAGATTCCATTGTTGGGATGAGATTCAGAAAAAGTTGGAATTGAGATTCCTTAAATAGGGAATCAAGATTCTTGACTTCAAAGGAAATGGGTTTTGTAAAGATTCTTTGATTTCATCACCGGATCGGGATTCGAAGCGCAATGGCAGCTTGGGCAGAGAGATTCCGTTAACTATGGGGTAGATTAACTCCTTTTGTATTAAGTAGGAGTGGATATTAGGAGGCTTAAAGAGGTAGGACTTGGGCTAGGTCTTTGGTGGAGGTGGAGACTTTGGTGAGATTAAAGTATTGGGTTTGAATAGAGGGTTTAATGGAAGCGAATGCAATGGAGGCTATGTAGGCTATTGTTCTTCTTGTCATCTTCCTAATTTTCTGGATCTATTAAAATTCAGCAATCCTAGAAGGATCTAGGGTTGAATTGGTGCAAATTGAGGGCTTAAACTAAAGTTTGAACGCTACGAATGGCTGAGCATGTGGATGGGCTTTGTAGTACTTGTGGTATTGACTGAATCCAGTGATGATTCTAGCTGTGGGGAGTCTTAGATGGGGTTGTGTTACACAACAGGGCAAAGGAATAGGGTGCAAGCTTACATGAGGAGAACCTCAAATCCACAAGCTAGAGTTTTCAAGGAAGCACGTAACCATATGAAGAAGAGGGGCTCTACCCTTTGGGAGATACTCCCAAGCTTAGGCTAGAGTTGTAGAATCACTATCTTTACAAAGACGGTCGAGGAATCTCTCCTCTAGCTTACATGAGGAGAACGTCTGATCCACATGCTAGAGTTTTCAGGGAAGCACTCTACCATATGAAGAAGAGGGGCTCTACCCTTTGGGGAGACACTCCCATGCTTAGGCTAGAGTTGTAGAATCATTATCTTTACAAAGAGAGTTGAGGAATCTCTCCTCTAGAAGTGTTCTCTCACCACAGTTGAAACCCAACTTTTTTAATTAATCTGATTGTTTTTTGCCATAGGCCTAAATAGGTATATATAGAGGTTCAAATCCCTCTCTATTTCACTTCGACAGGGGCTCAAACTATCTATGGTTTTTTTTTTTTTCGAGCAAGTGTTAAATGGTTGTGTTATGCATGGAGTTTTTTCAAAATTCCTTTTCATACATGGAGTTGTGATACAAAAATAAAGAATAGCTACCCACAAGCTGGGCGCTGTGTACATAGCAAAGAATGCTTTGTCAAAAATATCTTTACATCCAAAAAATCTGCAATAAACACGTTACATCCATGTGGAAGTGCAAAACATTCGGGTGCCATTGCTCAAGAAGGTGCTGATAGAGTTGTGGTTGTGTTTCTTGAGCTTCAAAATTTGCCCTGCGTTACGTATGATGAAAAAGTTATTGCATTTGCCCCAAGCTATATAATCCTAGACATTCTTCCTTATTCTTTCAAAATGAGGTTATTGGTTCTTTTATAGTTTTAGAAAATAAGATTTTTACAAAATATGAAGGGAAATAATATTTTATTCAAAATATGAAATGAATCTTCTGGACTCTTTAAGTAAAATTAGTAAACTAACTATTGAAACTAGGGCAAAAACAGCTTACTAAAACTTTAATGAGTCAACTTTCTTGTCTAGGGAGTGCACTATCTTCCAGAAGATTGGTCTTCCTAGAAGATTGCCTAGGTTCCCTCTCAGGGGTTTCATGACTAAGAAACAACTTAATACTCTTGAGAAAATACAATTCGCCACTAATTTTCCCATCACATTTTCAACCATGATTTATCTAGAACGTCTTTGGAAAACCATTGGATAAGGTTGGTAGATCTCAAAGAGATCTTCGATTTAAGCTTTGGATCATCCCAAATGGATATCCTGGTGAAAGGTTGTGTTCTAAGTTGACTGATTCACATATTGTAATTCATTATCATCGTCAGTTCCCAAATAATCGGGTTGGGCTACACAAATCCTGGTCTGCATTTTGCTCTATTGAAGGCCATACCCTCAGTGAGGCTACAAGTCTCCATATCTTTTTGGACTACTCATGTCCTTTTGGGCCTACCCCTTGCCCTTTTCGGTCCTTCCACTTGAACTAACTCCCACCTCTGAACAGGTGCTGTACTTGATTGGCACCACACATGGCTAGCCCACCGAAGTCTACCCGCTCTCTTCTTATTGCCTATTGGTTCTACACCTAAATTCTCCCGAATGGATTCATTTTGAATTCTATCCCTTCTTGTCTTGCCACTCATCAATCTCAACATCCACATCGCCGCTACACTTATTCTATAAGTATATTGCTTTTTTGTCTGCCCAACATTCCGCCCCATAGAGCAAAGCTGGTCTCACAGCTGTCCTATAGAACTTACCTTTTAGTTTCATTGGTATGCGACGATCACATAAATTTCCAGTTGCACATCTCCAGTTCGCACATCCAGCTCTAATTATGTGTGTGACATCTTCTTCAATCTCTCTATTTTCCTGGATTATCGACCCAAGATATCGAAAGTGCGGTCCTTTGTACTTCCTGGTTGTCAATCTTACCTCGTCTCAACTCCCATTATTACTAAACTTGCGTTCCATATACTCTTGTCTTAGTCTGGCTACTTTTACAACCTTTGGATTCTAGAGCATCCTTCAAAAGTTCTAACTTTGGTTGACGCCGTTTTGGGTCTCATCGATCAAAACTGTCATTTGTGAACAATATGCACCACGGTACCCCATCTTGTAGGTGCCTAGTTAAGTCGTCCATAACTAAGACAAAGAGGTACGGGTTCAATGCTGACCCTTGATGTAGACTTATTGTTTGTACACTAGTTAGCGTTCCATCGTACATATCTCTCACCAAGTCGATGTAGTGTCTAGAGACTCTTTCTTTTCCAACACCCGCCAAATCAAATCTCGAGGTACTCTATCATAAGTTTTCTCTGTATCAATAAAGACCTTGTGGAGGTCTTTTCTCTTCACCTGAAACTTCTCAATCAGTGCTCAAGTAGGAAAATAGCCTCAGTTGTTGACTCTCCTGGCATAACATCATGTGGAGGTCTTTTCCCTACGCCCTAAAATTCACATATTGTAATTAAATGGAATATTTTATATGGGACTCAAAAGCTTTCCACGTTGTGTACTCGAGCATTGATTTTTGATCAATTCTATTGGTTGAAGGTCCCTATGCGTATGGGCTTCATTTCTTCACTGTCCTTCACTGGGAACCATTTGTATTGTGTTCTATTTGAGCACTATAGACTATGACTTTGGATTATTGTGCGTTTTTCTCTACATTAGATTTATACACTTTCAGTGCATGGAAAACCTTTATAAATCTTTTTGGATCCGTGATGAGCAAATAAATGCCACTCTTGAAACCAACTTCTAATTTGTGCCCAAAAATCCATAGGTGGTGATGAAGCGTGCGCAGAGTGTGGCGCGAGCAGCATGGGCAGGCCCCACCCTTGGCCTCTCCTCATGGTCATGCATGAGGGCACGGCGAAGGCCCCCACAATCAAGCCCAAAGCCAGATGAAACTCTAACTTTAAATGAAGCCTCAACTGACCTAACTGAGAGCACTGAATCCCTTCTCATCTCCGAAAAAACCGAAACAACGATCATGGAAAACCCAGAATACCCCTGCTCTGACCACGAGATGATGACCCAAGAACATGATGAAGAAGAAGATGATGATATAAGAGGTGAAAATATGACCGAGGATGAGCTTTGGGAGCAGCTTGAAGAGGAGCTGCATAGAAGGTCTGAGATTGATGCCTCGGCTTCTGAAGAGATAGAAAGAGAAGAGGAGAAAGTGGTAGCTGAGAGTATCGGACCTGCTGGATTTTCACCAGAATTATTGTCAGAAAATATTGAGACCCACCGGTTTTTCCCCCCTGGAAAAATCATGCATATAGTGACTTTCGAGATGGAAGACGGTGAGGGGGAAGGAGAGCTTGATGGGGAACACAAGGTCAGGATTTTCAGGACGCCAAGGTCATTGTATAGTAAGCTACGGCTCTCAAAAACAATGATTAATGATCACTATATGCCGATCTACAGAAGGAAAATGGAACAGTTGATCCTTGAGATTGAGGGGGAGATTGAGGCAAATGATGGTTGCTGTGTCAAAGAGATATAGAATTTCGATTTTTTTTTTTAATTATAAAGTAACAGATGTTTGTTGTAACAAAGGAGCCTCGGCAGATGCATTTCTCTTCTTTCTTTTTTTGACTTTTTTTTTTGGTTTGGTGGGGTTTTGGGGATTTGAAATCCTGAATTGTAAATATAGGGGATGGCAAAGGAAAAAAAGGTAGCATTGCTGTACAGTTTCTGTGGGTGATTTATGGTGGACGAGTTTTTCACAGTAAGTTTATTGCCATTTTTATCTCTAGTCTAGTGGATTTTTATCCAACGCAAGTCTCTATTTACCATAGATGGCTTGGGACTGGAGTTTGGTTTAGTTCTGTTTTGGGGCTAAAATGGAGAGTGAAAGACAGAGAGAGCACATAAACCAATGGGAGGTGTTCTACTCTGCTTTGGCAAGGCATCAGATCCACTGCAAGTGATGATTCTGGAGATTTAAGTCGTCGGCCGCACTCTGGTTGATCTTCGCCATCCATCATCACAAATGAACAGTGGATGCCCCTTTGAAATGACAATAGCTGTAGACCATCGGAAAATTGTATGTATTTCTCGGTATATATGTTGTTTTCTCTACTGCAAATTTTCAGATGAATTCACCATATTACTCAAATAATGTCTCCCGAGATACTTCCGTTGTTTCTTAACTAAACCTTGAGAAAGTATGGACCAACTCCTTTGCTAGCAGCCCATGAACCCAGAACAGAACAACGCACTACCTGCGCCTCGGTCTAGGTTTCTATTATTACTAACACATTTGAGAAGTACTAACTATTTTTTTAAAAAAAAGAAGAGTAGGGGTTAGGTTTCCATTCATCATGAATCTTTTTAAAAACAAAAGTCTTCTGTCAATTTGTAGAAAGAAAAATTTGTCCTCTATAGGCAATCAGAATCTCTCTCTATATATGTATATATAGGGAAATGACCTTGTGAGACCATTTCACACCCATGTGCGTAGGATTTTAAAGGATCACCATTAAATTTGGTATGGATCTCTAGAAAAGTTAAGATCCACACCTATGCGATAATTTTTTTAGAGATATGTGTCAAATTTAATGGTGATTCTTTGAGATCCTACACATA
>NW_006498137.1:1120527-1136634 GCF_000471905.2 Amborella trichopoda
ACCTCAAAAATTTCACTGAAGAGGTTGTTTTGATGCCTAAATATCCTCAAATTGGTCATCTCAATATCAAGATGCATGAACATGAGAAAAAAAATTGATTTTGAGTTTTGGAAATAGTGCATCTTGTAACACATTTTTGGACCGTCAATTTTCAAGATTTTCATAGATATGTTCAATCTACACTATTTTTTAAGCTTTAAATTTTATAATTAAAGATAAAAACATATTTCAAGGCTATCACAAAGATTTGCAGCATTGAGATTACATATCTCGATAATATTTGAAGGTGCGATTTATTTTAATTGTTTAGAATCTCGGTTCTATACAAATTGCACCTATATATCATGGAACAGTGTAAGCCCAACGGCCCAGATTGAATCTGGATCGATCCAATGATCACAATTGGTACCATAATTTATTTCTGGTGTCGATCAAGTTGTAATTTTCCGACGAAGTTTGTGTTTAGGCTTCCCAAATAAAGATTGCCATCGAACTCTAGGGCAGAGGTGACAAACGTTATGACTTTTCCTGTTTGATCGTTGAATATATGGGAAATGCTTCCATCTGCCCCAACTTTTACAACAGATGCCCTCTTCTTGAGGTCCACAAACCAATCACATAGCCATGGGAATGTTGCAATGATGTGTTTGGCCACCTTAGATCGATGGATAGTATCTGTACCGTATGACCTCAGCTGAACAAGAAAAAACAGAGAAAAAATAAGAACAAGTTTGTTAGGGACTGTAAGACGTGAGATCAGGAGCTTTGTACCCGTTTTTTTGACCTACTAATTTTATAATTAGTGGTGGAAATAAATTTTAGAGCCATCGTGGGTTCGTATGATGAACTGTTTTTTGAATGAAATTTCAAAATAAGGCTGTACTTTTTTCATAAAGTCTAGGCCTTATAGAAGCAACATCTATTTCCTTTTTTTTTTTTTTTGAGGATCACAAGCGCCATGGAATTTTTGGCTCGCCATTTCATTGATTATCGGTTGCTTGTTCGGTAGAGCAGACCGAGTTGGGCCATTTTTTATTCTAAATTGTTGAGGAAACAAATAGCCGAGAAATTGATTTCTCCAAACTAGTCCTAAATATTTTGCAAGCAATATTGGGAAGTAATGGCCATATTTAACCATTGTGCAACCCCGGCTCATGACAAATTTTTATTTGTCATTCCTACTAAAAAAATTCAGGTAAATGATTACTCATACTAAAACCATGTAGTAATAAGAAGTAATTGTAGGTAGTTTCTAAATTCTAGTTGGACTTTGAGGGACAAAGGTAATTAATAAAGAAGCATCTATTTCAAAATGGTTTTTTATTCTTAGGCTTCTTTATTATAAATCATGACAGATTCAGTAATTTATAATATACAAGTATTAGAAATGGACTCAACCCTTAGTTGGTTAGGGTGATGGGTGCTACAACATGAAGTCTTGAGTTTCATGTCTACTATAAGTAGGATAACCCCTTTCTCACTTATATACCAAAAAAAGTTGACATACAAGTATTTCTTTTAGAGAGAATTAGCCTATTTATGGCTGGATGTCACCAATGATGCTTGAAGGAGAGTAGAGATTTGTAGGTTGCTCGAAAATAAGGTCCCAAAGTATGAGCCCTTACTCTGTATCCAACCCATAAGGTGAGACGAAAATGGTTAAACTGCATTTTTATTAATAATAACAACTTGTAATCAAAGCATTACTCATCACAATTACCATTATGGAACGTGTCAAGAATGTGTTGAGAACTGTTGAGTTAGAATAGTGTTTTTGATAGAAGCAATTTGTACAACTTGTTTTCTGATCAACAGGTCTTCCAAGCACTGCTATTGATTACAAGATATGAGAAGAGGTTTGAATAGGTAAATCAAGTGATTATTTTTTCCTTTGTACTTTTGAGTGCGACACATATTGTTAGATTTCAAAGGAGAAGAGATCTAAGCTAGATGCAACATCCAAAAAATGCATTTTTTTGGCTATGTAGATGGTAACAAGGAGTATAGATTGTGGAATCATACTTATTGTAAGATTATAGTTAGCTTAGATATTATTTTCAATGAAAATTCAGTGTAGAGAAAGAAAGGTGAGCCAGATACTAAAATTGTTGAGGTGAAATGCACCATAAGAACTAGCGAGATGGTGATCAGGACCAAGAGCCTGAAATTGTCCAAGAGATAGAAGAATATTTAGTTGCTATCAAATTAAGAAGACATGAAAACCTAGAAAGGCTACGGTAAAGCTTAATAACTATGTCTTGTCATATGCTTACCTATTAAAAAACAAGCCAATTTCTTATTGTCAGGCATATGAGGTTGACGCAGTCGGTCAATGGAGAGCATCCATGGAATAGAAGATGGAGGCCTTGTAGAAAAATAAAATATGGAACCGAGTTGAATTACCAGACGGGCGAAAGCAATTAGTTGCAGTTAGGTCTTTATAAAGAAGAAATGTTCTAATGATATTGCTAAAAGGTACAAAACTCGTTTGGTTGGGAAAACTTGTGCATGTGACTACTATTTGAGTTGTTTTAGCTATGGCGATTGTTCTTAATTTAGAGTTGGAATAATTATACGTGAAAACTACTTTCTTAGATGGTGACTTAAAGAATAAATTTTTATGACCTAACCTAAAGGTTTTATAGATGAAGATAAAGAGAATTTGGTTTGTTTGCTCAATAAATCATTGTATAGATTATAAAAGAATCCAAGGTGTTGGTATAAATCCATAGATATGAACATTGTGCTTATTTTTGCGGTTATTGTTATATAAACTTTAATATATTGTTTTTGTATGTTGATGAGATGATTGTTGTAAGGCCAAATAAAGAGAATGTTGCAACACGTAAGCTTCGTTGGCTAGGAATTTGAGAGGAAAGATTTGAGAGCGGTTAATCAAATTATAGGGTTGAGTGTATTTAGAGACTAGAAACAATAGAAGAATTTGGTTAATTTAGAAGTGTTATGGAGAAAAGATTCTGCTATGCTTCAATATGCATAATGCTAAACCTATTAATACCCTACCTTTTGTGCATATGAGGCTATATTTGAAACAATGTCCTAGCATTGAAGCATAGAATACATAGATGTCTCGAGTGTTGTATCCATTAATTGTAGGGAGCCTTAGTTTGTTATGGTCAGTACTTGGCATGATACAACATAAGCAGTGAGAGTTATGAGCACGTACATAGAAAATCTTGGCCATGATCACTAGACTACTGTGAAGAGAATCCTTAGTTATTAAAAGGGAATTTGTAATGCTAGTATTCATTTTAGTATGAAGGATTTGAGAATTGCAAGTTATGTTGTTGTAGATTTTGCAAGTGAATTAGATAAAAGAAGGTCTACTATCGGGTGTGTTTTTTATGTTTGAGTGGTGGTGCAATTAGTTAGTTATTGAGGTTGCAATTTGTGGTGCATGTCTTCTACAAAAGCTGAGTATATGTTACTTACTCATGCATCTAAAAAACCAATTTGACTAATCAAGTTGGTGAGTTTGGAGTTGTGAAAGAAGGGATACTGCTTCGTTGTGATAACTAGAGTACTTTGGTTTCAGTAAGTAATCCAACTTTGCATGATAGGACTAAGCATATTGATATTTAGTATTAATTTTGTCCATGGTGTGGTAGAAGATGAAATAAATTTACTATAGAAAATTTATACTGACGACAATCTAGTAAATACATTGTCTTTAAGCCCATTTAGTAAGAGGGAGTTCACTTGGAATAAAATTTCATAAGGTCTTGTGGTTATTTGATGATTAGTAAATAGCAGGCAAAGAATTCTTGTAGCAGCCTAGTCAGAATAGAAATAATGCCTTCAAGTGGGAGAATGTTAGTACATGACTCCTGTTTATTAGTTGTAAGGAACTTAATATTTTTAATTATCTAGTGATAGCCTTAGGCTTGAGAAGATCCTATTACATAAGAAAGGTAAATCTTTTTAGATTTGGTTAGTTATTGAGGTTGCAGTTTATGGTGTATGTCTCCTACAAAAGCCGAGTATATGTCACTTATGTATCTAAAGAGTCGATTTGGGTAATCAAGTTGGTGAGTTTTGAGTAATGAAATAAGGGATACTGCTTCATTGTGATAACTACAGTACTTTGATTTTAAAAAGGAATCCAACCTCGTATGATAGGACTAAGTATATTGATGTTCAATATCACTTTGTCGATGATAAAGTAGAAGATGAAAGAAGGGATACTGCTTCATTGTGATAATTACACTACTTTGATTTTAGCAAAGAATACAACTTTGTATGATGGGACTAAGTATATTGATGTTCAGTATCACTTTGTCTATATATAGTAAATGATGGAAAATTTTTATTGTAGACAATTCATATTGACGACAATCTAACAAATATGTTGACTAAGTCCATTTAGGAAGAAGAAGATTACTTGGAGTAGAATTTCTTTGAGTCTTGCAGTTACTTGATGATCAATAAATAATGGGCCGCAATTTCTCGTAGTAGACTAAGTCCGAATAGAAATAATGTCTTCAAGTGGGAGAGTTAGTACATGGCTACATGTTTCCTAGTTGTAAGGGACTTGATATGTTTCATTATCTTGCGATATCCATAGGCTTGGGAAGATCGTATTACATAAGAAAGGTGAATCCTTTTGGATTTAGAAACTCGTGATTTCTATAGGGGAGAAATAGAGACTTTTCTAACTTGTAATAAGTGGGAATGAGATAGTTATAGCTCATGTAGGTATATTCTTGTGTTCCAAACTGTGTAGAGAGAAAGAAATGGTACAAAGATAGAGAGAGAAAAGGGTAAGCTCTTGGGGCCTTGGGTTGGTCTTTTCGAATAAAAAAAAAAGAAAAAAAAAGAAAAGAAGAAAACAAAAAGAAACAAAAAAAAGAGAGGCTTGTGAGAGAGTTTGAAATCTTTATATTCTCTACACCTACATGTCGTTTTTCTAATTAGTAGAGAATAAATTTGTTGCTATGTGGATATAAGCGATTGTCGCACTATGTAAATCTTTGTGTTTCACTCTTTTAATTTTTTGGAGAGTTTTTTTTCCCTTTTGTTTTCCCAAACATTGGTTTTTACTCTTTACAGGGGTGTTGTTTCGTATTATTTGTTAACATAATGTAGCTTTTTAATATAACTATTGATAGTTCAATATATGCTCTTGATAAATTATTATATATTTTATGACACTGGCGGATGCATATTACACTTTTTTTGCGTTTAATGAAAATTTAGAAGAAAATATTTGTCAAGTAGGACCCAGAGTGCTATAAATCATCATATTCGTACGAGTGTTTTAAAAATTGGTGTGGTCCGTATAAGGTTGATGCTCTAAACAATTAAAATAAGGTGTATCTTCAAATAGTGCCGAAATATGTTGTTTTAGTGTTAGAAATTTTTATGATAACCTGAAAATTTATTTTCATTTTAATTATAAAATTTAAATATTAAAAAATAATGTAGATAGAGTAAATCTATAAATACTTAAAAAACTAGAAAATTGACGGCCTAGATAACTCATTATAAGATGCACTATTTCCAAGACTTAAAATTTATTTTTTCTCTTGTCCATAAATCTTGAGGTTTAGATGATCGAATTGCGGATTTTAAAAAACCGGGACAACATCTTCTTATGAATTTTTAAAAGGTGTCTTAATTTGATTGTTTAGAAAGGTGTCTTAATTTGATTGTTTAGAAACTCGCCCTTATATAAACTTTTTCCTTTAAAAATTGGAATTGAGTCGCTAGAGTCAAAATCATTGATCCCAATCCAAATTGGCAATCCCACTAAAATTATAAGAAAAAATAAACAAACTAAAAACAACATAAAAACGTTGGATTAAAAGAAAAGGTGCAGTTTGCGTACGGATGCATCTGTAGATCTAGAGGTAAAGTGTACTTCCAAATTTTATCATGGTATATAATTTTGATGTAAAATGTTCTTAGAATTATCTCAAAATCTATTTTTATTAAATTTTAAATTTAAAAAATGGTTAAAATCAAGTAGATCTATAAACATATGAAAATTTTGAAAACGGACGGTGTAGATAATATGTTGTAAAATGTACTATTTTTAAGACTTAAAATATTTTTATTTTTTATAGTCATACATTTTGATGTCGAGATGATCAATCAAAGGGTTTTTCAACATTAAAACTACCTTTTCTGATGGATTTTTGAGGGGCATCCGTATTTCTACATTATAAGGTAGCATCCTTATATAAACTTTTTCCTAAAAGAAAATGCTTGTTTGATTGAAAAACAATTTCACGACCTCGTCAAAAAAAGGATTTGATTTAAGTATTTTTTCGATTCAAGAAGTTTTTATCGAAAAAACATTTAATATTTGCTAATTGGAATATGGCCAAAATTTTGTTGAAATTAGTTGAAATTTAATTAAAAAATGAAACAATTCAAAATATGATTGATTCGAAAAACATTTTTAGGGCTGATTATTAGCATTTTGGCAAAACAATAACTTTCACCAATATTTTGGGCTGATTTTGACCCCATTTTGGGTAGATCTCCCAATTTTTGGGAAAAAATGGACATTTTGGCATCTATAAACACTTCAAAGTTTGCTTTGATTATAAGCTAGGTTGATTTCCTCCTGATTCAAAATTTCCGTCAAATTGTTAAAACATTCAGATACAATTCAAAAAATCTGATTCAAATGTTCGAATCAATTTTGCCTTACTCAAAATGCGATTTTTTAAATACGATAATTTTAAAATTACTTGAATCAAATTCATTGTGTCTAATTTGAAATGTTTGAATCAAAATGTCTAAATAATAAAATATGGTTTATAATGCTCTAGAAGGGCTTTTGTAAGGGAAAATTTTAGTTTAAGGGATCAAATTACCTTACAAAATCATATGAAAGTATCCTATTTCACATTATTTAACATTAAGGGTATACCTTTTTAAGTTTTATCTCACTGAGATACTTTTAAAATAGGGTGCGCTTTGTATAGACCTTCAAATAGTGTCGAGAAATATGGTTTCAATTATAAAAATCTCTTTGATAGCCTTAAAATATATTTTTATATCTAATTATAAAATTTAAAGTTTTACAAATAATGTAGATCGAGTAGATCTATGAAAACTTGAAAACCATTTTCTCATGTCCATACATCTTGAAGTCGAGATGATCAATTTTGGGATATTTGAACATCAAAACAACTTCCTAGTGAAATATTTGAAGTGCACCCTAATTTGATTGTTTGGAGCCTCGCACTTATATAAACTTTTTCCTTTAAAATATGCTTGCACTCATTGGGAGTGGGAACCTTGAATAACCATGGGTGAGGTTTGTATAAGGTACCCACCCTATACTATAGAAGCAAGGCACATCGCAAAATTTTACTAGGAGATGTAGTTCTAATGTTGAAAACTTTATTATAACTTGAAAATCTATATTCAAGAAATTTAAAATTTTAAAAATAGCACAGTTCGGACAGGTTTATAAGCACTTGAAAATCCAAGAAAATAGATGGTCCGGATGATTTGCTACCAGATAGACTATGTTTAAGACTTAATTTTTTTTTGGTTTATTTCAATACATCTCGAAGTCAAGATGATCAATTGGAAGGTTCTCGAACTTCTAAACGCTCTTTTCCCATTGGATTTTTGAGGTACACTTTAGTTTTATAGTATAAGGCTGCAACATTATATAAAGCTTTTCCTTTTGATAATTTGCCCTCATTTACCTAAAAAAAATGACGAATACCCATGGTTGTTTCGATTTAGCAACATGGAGCCAATGTTTACAGTGACAAATTGTGATATGTATTGCTGACCCTGAACAACCAGGGTATTATCATTATTTGGCGATTCATGTTGTTAACACTGAACAATTAAGGGTATTTTTGACATTTGTTTAAGGCTATTTAATTAGAGAAATTACCAAAATGTGCTTACTTTTTAGTGTTAAAAAAATCGTAATAAAGGCAATTTTGTCAATTTTTTATTATATATTTTTAAGAGCTAGTTGAGTGAATAGAACTTTAAAATAGCACTCCTAGTGTTAATATTTTTAAGAGCTAGTTGAGTGAATAGAACTTTAAAATAGCACTCCTAGTGTTAATCAGGTGGTTCGACACTTCGAATGATTTTGTAAGATAATTTGACCGCCCTTGATACTCTGTCTCTCTGGGTAACTTTGGAAATGACTTGTTCTATTTAGTGATCCAGACAATTCATGCAATTCATGTGAGCTCGGCCAGTTCCCTAGTCCGATAGTAAAAATGGATAGGAGGTGACCATTTTGATCCAATTCAACCGATTCCGAGTTGGATCAATGATTGTTAAACCAATAAAAGGAATTATATTCACTGAATTTATTGTATTGATAATATCATTCCCTCTGCAAATTATACTTCATAGATGTAATCAGTACTTGCCCAAGTTTTTTTACTCCATTTAATATTCATAATTCGCTACCTTATCTAATTTTCCTCTAGTTTTTCACCACCAATTTAGACCAAAACCAATTTAGCACAGTTTTTCGATTTGCCGATATATATTTGTTCATTGATCTTGTAACTATGTTCTCCACTTTAAGAAATGACAATATATATAAAGCGACGGTTTATTTTTAGTACAAGGAGGTCACAATCATTTTGTTCGTCAGATCTCAGATTAGGTGGTTAAGAGTGTGTCATTGACTAGAATCACAATTCAAAAAACAAAAATTTATCGAATTTTATAATATACCCCTATCCATCCAATTTGATATCTAATAGCTATCAACAATTGGGACCTCCTTATAATAAAGATAAATGATCTCATAGTATACAATCCCTTTAAAAAATTCATACCTCTAATAGTGCAATCCAAAAGGATCCATCTTCTGCCAGGTTGATGTTGTCAGGGCCTCCAGGTAAATTCTCAACGAAAACCTCGGTGGGTCTGTCTTCATTGAGCCAATGTTTGAGGCACCGGAATCTGACACACAAAAGGCCCTCCAGCTTAAATAATTTCATCATATTTTTTCGATTCCTTGTGGTAATAAAAAGTTCAATTGAAAATCTACTTATGCTATCTTTTGGAATTCAGCTCAAATGGGACATTGGCGGTAGTATTGACAAGCCCTATGATGAGTTCCCTTACTCTATTCTCACCAAAAGATAGGGGCCCAATTCCCACTGACTTATAACATTTTTTTAGAATGGCCTGAGGCCTTGACGGTAGTATTGCCAAGTCTCATGGTGAGGTATTTGACTCGATTCTTACCAAAGGGTAGGGACCCAAATCCTAATGACATATCACTTTTATAACCATTGTTTTATTTGTGTTCTTAGGAAAGGGGCTGGGGTCGTGGTGGTAGCATCCCCACACCCAGTTACCACATTCCCAATTAACACTCTCAAAATGTAACTCCCTAATCTATTAAAAAAATGGTTTGAAGCTTGTCTTCCCCATTGAATTACTAAAAAATAATAAATTCAAAAGACTGTGGTTCTAAGCATCAATATGGGTCTTGGTTGTTTTGAAATGATAAATATTTGGTGCGCGTGAAAGTACTTCCGTGACAGTATTCACATAAAAAAAACGTTTTCATGTGACCAAAAGGGTTTTTTTTGCTCACAACATATTTTTTAACACAAATTAGCATCCATTTGATTCTAAAAAAACTCCCATACCAAACTATGTGAAGGAGTTTTTTCACGTTACCGAACGTGCCCAGGGGCTCAAAGCTATTGCTTTGTTTCATTTCATTCCAACACACAATATTTGGACAATAATAACATCAAATCGTCAGTTATTTTATATATTTTTTTTAAAAAGAAGAGTATAATAATAATAATAATAATAACAATAGTAAAAAATATTATAAAATAATAACGGGAAAAATATGAATGTCTTTGATAGCTCGACTTTAAAAAAAAAAAACTTTTTTATACCACAATTGACAAAATTGTGTGCTCATAATCATTTTTCCAATTTCCACCACATCACCTTAGCACGGCAATTTATCTATGTTGTGTATGAAGGAGAAAAAACATATAGACACGACTTTTGCTCTCAAATGGCAAGTCATATCTTAGATAAGACTTCCTTTTAGATAGGCTTTTGCCCTTAGAAATCTCTCAAGAATCAAATGATAGCCGGTGGAAATAAATAAACTGTTTCAGTTATTATCCAAACATATTTTCAACAAATAAACTGTTTCAGTTATTATCCAAACATATTTTCAATAAATAAACTACAGAGAAGAAACAACAATAAGAATAGTTAAACCATAGAAAATAAAAAATGAGAATAATTAAACCATAGATAATAAAAATTCTCATATAGTATATAAAAATAATTTGAACAAAATAAACTAGGGAGGAGAAATAAGAAAATTGAAAATAAGAAAATTGAAAACAACATTTAGAAATATTTCTATGCTATAAGTTAGATAAGAAAATCCTAATGTTGAAATAGTTACATAACTTTTTTCTCAACACAAATGACATTCAAGGAATAGGGTTTGGGCTTAATTGGTTTGCAGTTGGCGTTTGCAATACTACATCCTAGATTCCATTCCTACTATTGAAATACCCCCAAGGTATCTGTGTCCAAAATCAATTAGAAAGCATTCAAAATTCAAATTAAAAAACAATAATATGAAATATTAAACATGAGTAGAATTAACGACAAATTTTTTAGAAAAAAGTATTTATTATTAGTTCATTTGAATTACTCATCTTAGTTAGTAAGTACTACTTGGATCCATCTATTTCTTATGGTAGATACATGTCCAATGGTTTGTAGATACTTAAAAAGTGTTGTGTCTAATGAGGCTGTTATTTTTACCCAAAAGTTATGAACTCCCCAAGCCATTAAATGTAAAATTGGACTGCTTGATAATATTTTTGTGCACGAGGTCTAAGGATTATTTATTGAACTTTGGACTGCTTGATAATATTTTTGTGCACGAGGTCTAAGGATTATTTATTGAACTTCATGTACAGTCAATAGTAAACCCCTAGTTGCCTAATTTCACGTCTGACGAAAAGAAGTTAATCATGATATTTTTGTACCAAAGTTATGTTATTTTATAATAGAAGTTCGAGAAACTTTGATTCGATTCATCTTATTATCCGACTTTTAGAATACCAATTAGAGTTGATACAAGAACAACTTCAGTCCCATCCAACAAAACTTGAACTACATAATGAAGAAAAAAAACTCATAAGGGAGCTATCCAAAGTTTTCAGTAATGAAGCTTCTTTTTGACATCAAGAGTCAAGGAAAACCTGGATAACTCAAGGGGATTCTTGTACCAGGCAAAGATCGATAAGAGGTGCGTTAGTAAGAATCTCTTGCTAGTCCCTACAGGCACACATGCCACCGCGGTTATGGTACAACGACTTGACTTGGGTGCCTCAGATATTGACTGCTAAAGCATAATGTTACATGACCTGCCGCTACGGGGCTAATTCCAAATCTGACCTGTCTACCCCGGGTAGGAGAAGCCCGTTGGATGGGTCGCGGACTTGACCTAACCTAACCCAGACCAGGAAGGGATTTCCTTAATCCGGGTCAGAGTATCAGACAATAATAAAAAGGATCCACTAGTTTCCACTACAACCTACTTGTCACCATACAACCTATTTCCATCTTATCTAAAACCCCCTATGAGTCTCAAATTTCTGAGGATGAAAACATGTTCCTTCAAAGAGATGTAACTACACAAGAAATTTTCTTAAACTTTCATGAAAAATGAAAAAAAGGGAAAATATAATTGTAAAACTGGGGAGCAGACTTACTTCCATGTTTCACAAACAATGAGAAAATCATTTCTTGGTGATAGAGCAATCCCATTTGCAAAAGCCAGATCTTTGAGCACGACTGATGTTTTTCCAGTGTGAGGGTCAAATTTCAAAACCCGGCCGTGAGGCTTCGCTTCAAGGACATCGAGAAACCATCTGTGTAGCTCAAATTTGGTACTTGCATCAGTGAAATACACCATCCCATCTGTGCTTTCCACTACGTCATCTGCAAACCTTATAATCAAGACAGGAGTCATATGTTTATGCTTTTTTGCATTTTTTGGTCATTTTCTATTTTGTTATTGGAATTTTTGTTTTGCTTAAATGAAGTTTATTTCTTCTCTTGGTCTTAATGTTTGTTTAGCTTTTCACATGATTCTTATATTCAGAGAATTTATTCTCCCTTATGATCATATAGCATTTTAATGTGTTTGAGTTTGTATGATTTCTCCTATTTTTAGTAGAAATGAATGGAAAAATCATAAAAAAGGCAATAATATTTGAGAAGAAGAGGTAAACCTGATCTTGGAACCATCCACTTCATCAGCAAGAAGGGTTACACCATCTTCTCCGGCCCTTAGCAATCCCTGTGGATCTCGAAAAAGAACATAATTATATAAAAGGAAAAAAGGTAAAATTGAAAAGGCAAAAAGAAAAATCCCAAAAAACTCAAAAGAAAAAAGGAAAATTAAAGTCCCAAAAAAGGAAAATGCTAGAAACAAGAGCAAATAAAAGGAACAGCCAAATTCATTAATCACATGAAGGTGGCATAGACACCAGACAGACAACATTATGATCTTAACAACAGAGTAGAAACCAATGATTGATAATTTGAAGACAATTCAACCAATGCTGTAAATATATGGAAAATTTTCATATAAGGTTGCAACCTTAAATTGTAGAATTAAAGATGCACCTCAAAACTTTATTGAAAAAAGTTGTTTTAATATTGAAAAGTCCTCTAATTGATCATCTCGATATCAAGATATATTAATATGAAAAAAAAAAAAATTTTAAGTCCTAGAAATAATGCATCTTGCAACACATTATCTAGACCGTCAATTATCAATATTTTTATATTCTTATAGATCTCCTTATTTTTAACCATTTTTGGAGTTTAAAATTTTATAATTAGAGATAAAAATAGATTTTCAAATATTCCTAAGAATTTTTGACACAAAAATTACATGTTATGATAAAATTTGGAGGTGCGCCTTAATTCGATTGTTTAAGGTTGCAACCTTATAGAAACCATACCAATAGAAAAAAAAGGATCTCCACAATATATATAAAAAACACACATATGCTTTCGGAAAGGGGTTGGGTCGTGGTAGCACCCCCGCACCCTATTCACCACATTGTGGTTTCCATTCCTGCCACTAACACCTTCAAAAGACTAATTCCTAATCTACTTGATAAAATGGATAGGGCCTGTCTTCCCCATTGAATTACCAAAAAAAACACACACATATGCATAGACATACTCGCACTCCCCCTCTCTCTCTCTAATTGAGCACTGCATCTCTCTCTCTCGTTATGTGTTTAGAGACCTAGAGCAGTTCGGTCTCGAAAGGAAGTGAATGGACAATACTACTATGCTATTTAGCGTGAGTCGACAATGATGTCATAGATTATTGTCACTCTTACATTTTTAGAAGCTTGTCTGCGACTTTCCAACAAAATCAGATTGATGTTAGTCCATAACTAATATATGACATTATTATTCGTTGGCTCACGGCAACCATTCAATCAAAGATCAAACCGATGTATGTCTCTCACATTAGGAATCAGGCTTGGGCTTTATTGGTTAGCAACTAACAATGTTATATTTCAAGTGTGATTCTTATCATTAAACTACCGAAAAAAAAAAAAAAAATCCAACATGATAAATTATGTGCTTGTAAAATTCTCACTCTTCTCTCTTTCTCTCTACTTTTACCTTCTCGGCATCACAAACAAGGAGATGGCCATCTTTAGAGATGGTGAGTCCTAACAAGCCTTTGCCCCCAACAAATTTCCAATTTCCCAAGACTCATTGCTATTATTATTAAAATGCATCCGCTTAATCCAACCGTCCCTGCTCGTTGTGTACATTACATTATTCTTCTTGTCCACTGCCATGTCTTCTGGCCCTTCTACCGATCCTTCTCCAACCTTAGTAATTGCCTGTCAAGAAAAAGAAAACTCAAGGAAGAAAATATGACAAATACGAAAGAGATGGAATAAAGATGAGAGAGAGGTGTTACAGGGGTAGCAACGGATCGGGTCGGATCCGGCCCCAAAACCAGACCCAAAGTTATCAGACCTAAACCTGGACCTCGACCATACCATATATATATATATATATATATGGTTTGTACATAACTGAGGCTCTAAACAATGGAAGTAAGGGGCACCCTCAAATACTGTGGACAGATGTTTTAATATTGAAAATATTTGTGATGGCCAGAAAATTTATTTCCATTTCTAATTATAAAATTTATAACTTCATAAATAGTATAGATCGAACAGATCTACAACGCTTAAAAATCCTGAAAATTAATCGTCTAAAAATTAATTGCAAGATGTACTATTTTTAAAACTTGAAATTATTTTTTCTTTTATCCATGCATTTTGAGGTCGATATGATAAATTTGAATGTTTTTTAGCATCAAAACATCATCTTACAGTGAAGTTTTTGAGGTGTGTCTTTATTTGATTGTTTAGAGACTCACCCTTATACAAACTTTTACTTATTTAAATATTATAACTAAAAAGTTTGATTGTTTAGGCCTCACCCTTATACAAATCTTTTCTCATTTAAATATTATAATTAAAAGGAAAATATATAGTTATTATATTCATTTAAATACTATTAAAATATTATACATAAAACATTATTTAAATAATATCAAGTCGTTTCCGAGAAGGTCTACATAGACCTGGACCCAAGCCCAAATAATGTTCAGGTCTAATATTTGGATCCGAACGCTACCCATCAGGTCCAGTTGTTGGACCAATACCTGGACCCGGGTTGGGTCCTATATATATAATAGTGAGAGAGAGAGAGAGATATTGGTGATTGGGTTCTCTCACAGCTCTATGATATGTACACCTGCCAATCTTTCTCTCTTACACTAATAATAAGATGATTCATTTCCATAATTCACCTGAAGACGATTGTTGTTGGCTGAAGTTGCAAGAAGAGGTGGGAATAGCAGGAGATGAGGTGAGATGGGAGAGAAAACAATAATTTGAAATGCAATTGAGAGAATAATCACTAAAACAACACCTCCCAAACCCATCTCTTCTCTCCCAAGTTTCCACAAAAGAAGCTTAGGATTAAGAGTTCTTAAGGACTGAGCTGCACCATCCCTCTCTCTTCTTCACTCTGCTGCACCATCCCTCTCTCTTCTTCACTCTTACTTTCTCTCTCTCAACCAAGTCCCCGAGTGTCTTCAAGGCCAATAACTAGATGTGCATCAGCAAATGTACGGTGGAGATAAGAGTATTCTCAGTAAAAGAGTTGTAAGGACTCGGGTCGAATCGTGTGGTCATAAAGGCATGGGACCAAGAGGTCCGTGGCGTTTTGTGTTTATTGCTTGCGTCAATCTAGATCCCCTTTGATCATCACACACAAATTTCAAATTTCAACATTTAGGTTCTGTTCGGTATATGGATTTTAAGGCATTGATTTCTAATATTTTGGATATTCTCCTTATCCATCGTTTCGATTGTTTAATGACTAGAGCACTTAAAATCAAAAAAATCAAAATTATAGAAATATGATCTATTTTTTCATGATTTCATTTCCGCACAAAAACTTGTTTTTTAGCATTTCCAAGGCCCATGGATTTCATTCATTAGCTCCTTTGACCCAAAACATTGGGAATATTTGGTATGTATGAAAATTTATAGAGAGAAAGTACTTTAAGTTTTTAAAGAGCAACATCTCATATTTTTTAGGGAAAACAATTATCTCAAACTTTAACTTTTAGAGAGAGAATGTATGTTAAATTTTTAGAGAGAAAAAGTATCATTTTTTTAGAGAGATGTACTATTTCAAAAATTTAGAGAGAGAAACTATATCAAATTTTAAATTTTAGAGAGAGAAAGTATGTTAACATTTTAGAGAGAGAAAGTATGTTAAAATTTTAGAGAGAAAAATTACTAAAAAACATTAGAGAGATAAACTATCTCAAAATTTTAGAGAAAGAAAATACATGTAAATTTTTAGAGAGAGAAACTATCTCAACTTTTTAGAGAGAAACTATTTCAAAATTTTTAGAGAGAGAGAAAAACTCATATTTTAATTTTTAGAGAGAGAAACTATATCAAATTTTAGAGAGAGTACCTAAAAAGTTTTAAAAATAGAAACTATCTC
>NW_006498137.1:1136859-1147471 GCF_000471905.2 Amborella trichopoda
GTATTCTTAAAATTGTAGAGAGAGAAAATATTCTTAAACTTTTAGAAAGAAACTATTATAAATTTTATAAAAATAAACGGCTTAATTTTTTTTAGAGAGATATATCTCATTTTTTAGATAGAGAAACTATCTCAAATTTTTAGTTCTAGAGAAAACTATCTCGAATTTTGAATTTTAGAAAGAGAAAATATATTAAAATTTTAGAAATAGAAATTATATCAAATTTTAGAGAGAGAAACAACCTAAATTTTTTTTAGAGAAACTATCTCAATATTTTTGGAGAGATAACCTATCGCAAAATTTATGTTTTAGAGAGAAAAAGTATATTAAAAATTTCGAGAGATAAACAATATCAAATTTAGAGAAAGTACATTAAATTTTTAGAGAGAGAAAGCATCTTAAAATTTAAGAGAGTAACTATATCAAATTTTAGAGAGAGAAAGGACATAATTTTTTTTTTAAAAAAGAAACTATTGCAAAAATGTTAAAGAGGAATTATTTCAAATTTTAGCTTTTAGAAAGAGAGTATCTTAAAATTTGAGAGAAAAACTATATTATATTTTAGAGAGAAAACCTATTTCAAAATTATTGAAGAGGGGAACTATCTCAAGCTTTAAGTTTCAGAGAGAGAGAGTATCTTAAAATTTTAGAAAGAGAAACCATATTAAAATTTAGAGAGAGTAAAACACCTAAAATTTTTAGAGAGAGAAATTATCTCAAAATTTTTAGACAATTTCAAATTTTAAATTTTGGATAGAAAGTATATTAAATTTTAGAGAGACAAACCATATCAAATTTTAGAGAGAAAAACTATATCAAAATTTTTATAGATACACTATCCCAAATTTTGAGTTTTATAAGGAAAAAATATTTTGACTTTTAGAGAGAGAAAGTACATAAAAATTTTAAACAGATAAATTACATCAAGTTTTGTTACCAAACAATGAACATAGAAGTGATTGCACAGAATCCATGAATTTTATATAGTATATCCAAACAAGAGATTTGAGAAATCCATGACAAAAATCCTTGATATTGAAAATCCATAGATTTCCGATATCCAAAATCATGCTTTGCATACCCGGGATATCTTGTATACAAACATGTTTGGCAATTTTTTTGGACTTTTTTTGTTACATACCATGATTTCTGTAATCAAGAAAGTGGGCTAAAACATGTGTAATCAAGTAAAAAAGAGGGCCAAAAACATGGTACACAACAGAAAAAATTTGGGTTATCCAAAACATGGTTTTGTGTAAGTATGAAAGAGGGAATAAAATGTAATACAACGGATGATAGTACTATTTTCACATACCGGAGCTGCCTACTTTATTAAATACACCACTTTATTGAATATAATTATTTTTGCCAAAACATCCCAACAAATTAGTGAGTATCTCAAATTTTAAGTTTTAAAGAAAAAGTATTTTAAAATTTTAGAAAGAGAAATTATATAAAATTTTAGAGATAGAAAGTACTGGGATTTTTAGAGAAACTATTACAAATATTTAGAAAGACAAGTTCTCATATTTCAAGTTTTAGAGAAAGAAAATATCTTAAAATATCAAAAAGAGAGAAACAATATCAAATTTTAGATAGAGAAATTACCTAAAAAAATTTAAAGCGAGAAATATTCTCAAAAATTTTGGAGAAAGAAATTATATCAAATTTGAAATTTTGGATAGATAAAGTTTTTTAAAATTTTAGAGAGAGAAATTACCCAATTTTTTTTAAGAGAGAAAACGTATATTAAAATTTTAGAGAGAAAAACTATATCAAAATTTTAAAAAAAAATTTACTTAAATTGTTTTTTAGAGAAATAACACGTACTCTCTCTCCACGTATCTCTCTCGCTCTCTATCAAAAGATAAACATGGTTTTTACCGAGATAAACATGATTTTTCTATTAAATATTTTTTCCTATAATCTCCTCTCTCCCACTCTTTCTCTCCCTCTCTACAATTTTTATAAAAAGATAAAGGTGATTTCCCTCTTAGATATTCTTTCATATTATCTTTTCTCTCCCCCATATTTCTCTCTCCTTCTCCACGATTTTTCTATATCTCTTACTCCTTTCCTATAATCTCTCTCCCTCTCTATAACTCTTTCAACTAATCTCTCTCCCTCTCTCTCACATTCTCTCTCCACACATCAAATTCTCTCTCTTCTCTCTCTCTCTCTACGTATTAAATTCCTCTCTCAAATCCCGTATTTTCTCTCAAAGGTTTTTCTATATCTCTCACACCCTGTTTTCTAAAATCTCTCTCCCTCTCTCTCTAACTCTTTCCACTAATCTCTCTCCCTCTCTCTCCATCTCTCTCTAACTCTCTCTCTTTCCGCACATTAATTTTCTCTCCCAAATCTCTTATTTTTTACAGAGATAAACATGATTTTCCTCTTCTTATGTATAGAGGATTTTTTTTGACAAATATTCCTAACTTTTATTAATAACTAAGAAAATGAAATTACATTATTAGAAATAACAAGAGAAGATAAGGACGAACCATCCTTAACCAAAGGGTCGGCTACATGATTCGTTTCACGATAAATATGGGTGAAGGAAACTGAGAATGAATCTACCAAATCCATAACCTGCAACAATATAAAGTGTAGCTCCTAGGGAAGTTTTTGCTCTCTATTACACCATTTAATTACATTTAAGGAATCCCTTTTTATTTAAGAGTTATTACCAAGATTCCTATTAACAGTAGAGCACTTAGTTCAGCATAATTGACTCTTTGAACACTTATTGGACCAACATAAGGAAAAAGAATGTTACCCGAACAATCTCGTAAAACCTTACCAATCCCTGCTAAACCAAGATTTCCAAACGAGCTAACATTAAAGTTGAGCTTCAAACAGCCATTTGGAGGTGCCATCCAAATGCTTCTCGGTTTAGCTTTAACACAACCAAGGAGGACAAGGTTACTAAGATTAGTCATAACATTGACTTTGGAGATACCCCAACCCTCCTTTGTCACAGACAACCAAGACCAGACAAAGAGTTTGATGATATGTATTATCCTATCAAAAGACATAAAATTCCCCTCAAATGTCTTCTTATTTCTTTCTTTCCATACCTCTCAAAGGATAACACCTTTCACGATTTTCCAAATACTTCTCCCTATTTTAGGCAGGTGTGCAAGATCAAATTGTGAAACTATCCCTTTTGCTGATTGGGGAAGCACCAAATTAATCCCTAAAACTCCAATTAACCAATACCAAATTCTTACAATGAAAGAACAATGAATAAAAATATGCGCACCAGATTCCCCATCAGCTTTATATAGCAAACAAACATTCGACAAAACCTTCTCCTTTTGATCAAATTATTAATAGTCAAAAGTTTATTCATTGTCGCCAACCAAATAAAGACGTGAATTTTATGCGGAATGGGCCATTTACAAATTTGGACAACATGAGGGCAATGCCATCTCTATCGATCATGAAATAGAAGGTTATAGCATGGCTTAACAGAAAATCCCGTCACTCTCAATTTCCCATATCATTTCGTCCTCTGCATTGAGAGTGATATAAGCTTTATCTAGCAATTCTATCAATGCACACCTTTGGGAAAGTTGCACATTGTTTTGGCGACTGTAAGCCAGGAAAATATTCCAAGATAGAAGATGACCCCTTCTTTCTACAGCCTGGATAACTTTCATATTAAGCCTTGTTACCATCGCAAAAAATTTAGAAAATACTGACTTCATAGGGCATTCCCCAATCCTTTTATGATGCTAAAAAGAAACTCACATACCACAGCCCGTATTTCATCTGAAATAACCCGAAATCATAGGCTTACAGTAGAAAATAGCTTTCCACACATGAGAGGTAGCATTACCTCTTCCCCCCCAAGCCATCTATCCATCCCGTACTTTGCTAAAAGAACTTTGAATCATAGATGATCATGCAAATGAAATCTACACCACCATCATTTGCACAGCAAAGCCTGATTAACCATTTTAATATTCCTTATACCCAGGCCCCCTTCTCTCTTCAGAGTACACACTCTATCCCATCTTAGAAAATGGAATTTCTTCTGTTCATTACGGGAACCCTATAGAAAGTCCTACATTATTTTATCTATTTTTTTTGCTACCGAAGCGAGCATATTAATCAATGACATCTGATACACCGGAAGATTAGATAGACAAGATCTTACATATAGTTATATAGGATTTTCTTTCCTCCATTTTATTTCATATAGTAATTGTGAATCAGATCTTACATATATTAATTGTGAATCGAATCTCACAACTAGAAAGGATCACATATTGATAGAGTCAGTAATATTTCTCACTTTCCAACAAATTCTCTCTATTTCCCTATCTCCCTCTTTCCTAAAGTATCTCTCCCTCTTAACAGGTCTTATCGACACTCTCCCTCTTATTTATATTGTCGCCTTAAATTTCTCTCTTCTCTCTAAGGTTTTTTTAAATTATGTCCCTCTCTACTGATTTCTCATTCTCTATTTCATTGTAGGTAAAGAATCTTTTTGGTTGCTATCAATTTTATTGCGACCCACCCATCCAAAGGTGATGCAGCTTATATTGCATAACTTTTTCGATTATTCTTAACATTCAATATTTTTGCTCACCCAAGCTCACCCAATAACTTTTTCTGTTAGAGTCCTTTGCAGGTATTTAAGATTTAGGTTTTTTTTTTTAATATTTTTTATTCCTTTGTCTTTGTGAGCTTCTTGGTTATATCTAATGCTCTGGAAGTTTGTCTTAAATGACTTTTTAATTACATCGCAAATGTAGGCAACTGCTTTGGACTTTCCATGTTCTTTTATTATTGTTGTTGTTCTTGACTGGTTTGCATGTTACTGTGGACAATGCAGTTGATTGTGTAATATGAATGGTAGTTATATTACCAGATCGTGTTAGGGTGTTAAGGACTTTGAGTCCTGAATGATGATAGCCTTCTCTTAGAGAGAGAGTTGCTCTCTCTCTCTGGCACCTGTGATTTAAATTTCCAACTGTGTAGGATTTGAATATAAGAAATCAATGTGTTACTGTGTTTTGAATGAATTTTTTGCATTGTATTTTTATAATAATTGTAAAAAGTAGGTATTAGAAAGAATAATTTATTTTTATTGGAATGATACCCATTATAATTAGATTCGATAATTGTAATGACAAAGTATATTATTTTAAAAAATTTCATTTATTATTTTTTCATGCATACTCTCTCTCCTCTTTATCTTCATGAATGGATAATAAATATAATATGCCTATTATATTTACAATTATTATTTTGTAATAAATAAATTATAAAATAATGTAATGTAATTATAATTATAATAAATAATAAATAATAAATTCAATTTACATAGAATAATTTAGGAAAAATATCTCTATATCTACTATGTTTATGTTTCATTTCTTGATAAATCCAAGGTTTCAAAAAATATCTTCTAACCCCCTAGCTACTTTAAACGTATTTTTTAATATAAAAAAATATGAGAAAGACATTATTTTTAAACCTAATCATTTCTCTCACTTCACTTATTTAACCCAAACTTATTTGTTTCTCTCTCTTCCTGTGTCTCTCTTACTCTCTCTCCTCCTGTGTTTCTTCAAACACCTCTCTTTCTCCTCTCAATAACCTCTCACCTCCATGAAGCCCTTCTCTCTCTAGATGTTTGGGAGGACGGCTTTTAGAAAAGATAGATGTCTGTTTAAATTCGTTTGGCCTAAAAAAACATGTTTAAATTAGCTAAGGTTGTTAAAAGAAATACAATCTACAAATTTTATGCCCCAAGATACTTTTTTAAACCTTGGGTCTAATGTGAAATGGAAGCTTAAAATATGGGGTATGGAGATAGTTTCTCAATAATTTATTCTTAGAATATTATATTTATATTTTTCCTTGATTCCCTCAAAGTCTAAATACAAATTTTATGATTATTATTTCTATAATAATTATAAAAAATTAGATATTGGTAAAAATAAATTTTTTTTTATGTTCAAATCTTATAATTATATTATAATTATAACATGTTTCTTTTCCCCAAAAAGTGATTAAAAAAAAGAAAGAAACCAAAACACCTTGCTACATGAAAGGCTCTATAATAATTGTAAAAAGTAGGTAGTGGTAAGAATAATTTATCTTTATTAGAACGTTACCATTATATTTAGATTCTATAATTGTAATTACGAATACTATTATTTTAAAATTTTTATTATTTATAATTTTATTATTTTTTCATGCATACTTTCTCTCCTCTATCTTCACGATTGGATAGTAAATATCATATATATTGTATTTACATTTAATATTTTGTAGTAAATAAATTGTAAAATAATGTAAGGTAATTATAGTTATAGTAAAATAAATTAAATTTATGTGAGAATAATTTATTCACATTTATAATTTTTCGTTGATTGCCTAAAGTCTAAGTATTTTCTATACATATATATTTCTACAATAATTGTAAAAATTAGATATTGGTAGAAATAATTCATTTTTTGTTCGAATTTTACAATTGTATTATAATTATAACTAATTTTTGTCCCCAAATAGTAATTAAAAAGTTTTTTAAAAAAGAAAACTCAAAACCTTGCTATGTGACAGGAAGAAAAATAGATAATATTAACCCTATAAATATTTTATTGAAAATATTTTTCAATAATAAATATATTTCAATGATTAAATATCACGCACATGCATATTATTAGTATTACTAGTTGAATTATACTAGTTGATATAATTCAGTAGGGGCGCCACTCAAATCAAAGAAACTTAATTATATCATGTCTTAGTCTGTAGTAGGTATTATTTTCTCCCCATTTTACACACTCTAAATTTAACAGATACCGTGTCAATACGCTCGTCAAAAGTGTTGTGCACTGGGGATTGAAAAATCGGGCGTTATAATATGAACCACCCGGTAGCCGGTTCTCGTTTCAGAAGTTTTGGTGACCGACGATGTATATTTTTAAAAAAATTAAAAGTAATATATAAAATTTTAAAAAATAAGGGATTTTGTTTGTAATACTTTTTTTTTTTTTAATATTTTCATTATTATGGCAAAGATTGGAAATTGTTTTGGTCATTAATAATTATTTTTATAGTTTCCCATTTTTTTTAGAAAAATTCAAAAGTAGCCTTGGGCACAAATCGATTATTTAAATTTTTTTCATTAATTTTTAACTTTATTTGGATGTACTTTTTTTAATCATTATTTAAATATATTTTTCATATTTTATTAGATTTATATTTTATTTTTTTATCACTTTTTTTATTACATGGGACTTGTCCAGTTAGAAAGATTGGACAAGCCGGTTTACCAGTTAGGCCACTTGAACCACTTGCTGGCTCATGTCCGGTTAACCGTTCCAGTTCGATTTTTTCTACATTGAGAGGAACGTCATCAGGGATCCACAAATCTAATTTCCAACTTTAAAATCATTATTGAATGGTGGATTCCCACGAGACTTCATTGCTTAAATAACCTATGATGCAAACATAATAGATTTTTCATTACTCATTCTAATAAGGGTGCGCTTTCTATAAGGCCACCTCCAAATTTTATCATAACATGTAATTTTGTTGTAAAAAATTCTTAGGATTATTTTAAATTCTATTTTCATATCTAATTAGAAGATTTTAAACTCCAATAATAGTTACAATCAAAGAGATCTATAAATATATGAAAATCTTGAAAATGGACGGCCTAGATAATGTGTTGCAAGATGTACCATTTTTGAGACTCAATTTCTTTTTTTATATTCATACATCTCGATGTCGAGATGATTAAATAGAGGTTTTTCAACATTAAATAACCTTTCCGATATATTTTTGAGATGCATCTGTAATCCTATATTTAAAGGTTGCAACCATATATAAACTTTTCCCTTCTAATAAACCTTGGCCAGTGCTCTTTTTTGCTATGGGTGTGGTTTGTATAAAGTTGCAACATTAAACAATCCAATTAAGGCACACGTCCAAATTTTGTCATACTATATAAAAGTCTTAGGATTACCTGAGAATCTATTTTCATATCTAATTATAAATTTTAAACTCTAAAAATAGTTAAAATCAAGTCGATCTATAAACATATAAAAATCTTGAAAATGGACGGTATAGATAATGTGTCGCATAATGTACTATTTTTGGACTCAAAATCTTTTTTATTCTTTATTTTTTTATTTTTTTTCCATATTCATACATCTTGATGTTGAGATGATAAATTAGAGGGTTTTTCACCATTAAAACTTTTTCCGATGGATTTTTGAGATGCATCCTTAATTGTACATAATAAGGTTTCAACCTTATATAAACTTTTTCCGAATTTCTTAAAATATTGGGTGTCTTGTCACTTTGAAATCATAAAAAGAATACGACTTTGTCAAACGGGGAAGGAGTCTCGTAATAATTATTTGTAGATAGATTTTCCTCTCTGTTGTACTTACGAAGCTCTGCTCCTTTATTTAATGAAATTACTAGTTAACATTAAAAAAAATAAAAATAATTATTTGTAGATAGCAATATAGACAAGGACTTGTATCTAACATTGGATATGGATGCCAACTGAGAATGTTACGGTAGTGTAATTGATAGGGCAGTGAGTACATAATGTGCTTTGCTGGTTCACAACATTTTACAAATTTTCGAATTTCTAATAGACTCGATCAAATCTGCTCGAACTGAAGTCAGGCTTTGAGACCCCACCGAGTCATTACCTAAATCTTTGTTTTACAACCCTGCTTTCAAGGATTAAATATATGAGTTACTTTGATAATTAGGAAATAGAAAAGTGTACAAAGAGACCACTTAGTTTTAGTACAAAGAGGTCATAGTCAGGTTCATCATTTTAAATCAGGTGATTGTGAGTGTGTTATTGACTAGACTCAAATAGGGGTTGTAATGGGGGTCCAGCTAGACCTTGACTCAGATCCGAATAATATTAACTAGGTTTTGGACCTGGACCTACTCTGTCAGGTCCAAAAGTTGGACCTATACTTGTACCCGATGGGATAGAACCCTGTTGAGTCACGGATCTATCCCGTCAAATCCCAAGTCTCGTCGGGTCCATTGCCACCCTCACTATGAGTTTTTTTTTTTTTTGGCCATTCTTTTACCATCAAATACCCGTATTATTAGCAACAAAGTCACAATCACTCGCCATTAGATTTCAAGTCATATGATTTATTGTTTAATAGCTACAGATGAATATGGGTTTTTATTATATACGATCCTTAATACACCCAAATGAATACGGCTTGAAGTATTTTATCTCCAGCAGTTTACGAGTATTGGTAAAGTCCAACCATACCCGGAGCCAGACCCAGACCCAAATAGTGTTTAGGTCTAGGTTTTGGACCCATACCCGGATCCATGTCAGATATACCCAATGGGTCCTAGGTCGGTTCCATGTCCATTGCCACCCCTAGACTCAAACTTCAAAACAAATTTTCTCGAACTCTATGACATACCCAAGCCATTCAATTTGACTACTAATAGTTAGTTTTGTAACCTACATAAGCCATCCAATTTGACATGTAATAGTTAATTGCAACTGTGAACTCCTTATAACAAGGACAAATAGGCTCATTGTATACAATCCGTTAGAATATACACCTGCACATATGCACATGTGTGTGTGTGTGAGAGAGAGTCCATATCAACCAAATCATGCCAATTCGTGCTGGGCTTACCTTGTTGGACCACCAAATGGACCCCATCTATAGTAGCACTAAGTAAGACCACCTAGGGTATATGTGACTCAGGGTAGTACACCCCCATGGAGGCTGGGTACACTTTTGTCCAATTGTAGGGCCAAACTCTCCTCTTTTGCAAACCACCAATATCTATAATGTTTTTAAGGAGGCGAACACAGTTGTTGATTGCTTGGCACATAAGACGGTATCATTAGCAGAAGCAATCGTATGGCGGGTTTGCCCCCAGATGTTATACACCATTTCATCCTACATAATATTTCCAATGTGCCATTAGAAAGGGATATTTGATGGTTATACTTGTAATATTTTTTATTGTTTAGCAATGTGTAGGGGTTCATCATCCCCATTGAGTTATCCAAAAAAAAAGAAGAGACTGCCCAACTTGATTTTAATTTATTAAAGAGTAATAAGCACTCAACTAATTGCCAAAAGGCATTCTTAAAAGAAGCCAGCTGAAAAGGCTGTCACATGTAGATTTTGACTTTGCAATAGTTGTTGCTTCTGAAAAGGCAATCCATGAGAACTTTACTTTCACAATCAAATGAAAATAATTGACCTTGGTACAAGCCAATGAGCAAAGTAAAGATCATTAGACTTTACCTGGACCATGTCGGGTATACCCATTGGGACCCAGGTTGGGTCCACGCTCATTGCCACCCCTTCAAAACAAATTTTTTCAAATTTTGTGACAGACTCACGCCATTCAACTTGACATCCAATGGTTAGTTTTGTAACCTACATAAGCCATCCAATTTGACATATGATGGTTAATAGTAATTGTGAACTTTATATAACAAAGACAAATAGTCTCATTGTATACAATCTGTTAAAATATACACCTGCTCTCGTATGCATGAGAGAGAGAGAGAGAGAGAGAGAGAGAGTATAGATACCAACCACATACGACGGTACCTTAGTTC
>NW_006498137.1:1148108-1165914 GCF_000471905.2 Amborella trichopoda
AGAGAGAGAGAGAGAGAGAGAGAGAGAGAGAGAGTATAGATCAACCACATCAGGCCTATTCGTGTTGGGCTTACCTTGTTGGACAACCAAATGGACGCGATCTATAGTGGCACTAAATATGACTGCCCAGGGCAGAGTCAAGGGGTATCTGTGACTCAGGGTAGTACACCCCCAAAGAAGTTGTGCACACTTTTGCCCTTTGTAGGCCAAACTCTCTTCCTTTACATACCACCAATGGCATATCTCTCATGTTTTGTAGGCCAAACTCTCCTCCTTTGCAGACCACTAATGACATATCTCTCATATTTTAAGGGAGGCAAACACGTTTTTAGGGAGGCGAGCACGGTTGTTGATTGTTTGGCAAATAGGGCGGTATCATTAGCTGAAACAATCGTATGGTACGTGTGCCCCCTAGATGTTATACACTCAATAGAAGCAATCGTATGACATGCTTGCCCCCCAGATGTTATACACCCTTTCATCCTACATGATATTTCCAATGTGCGATTAAAAAGAGATATTTGATGGTTTACTTGTAATATTTTTTATTGTTTAGGAACGGGCAGGGGCTCATCATCCCCACTAAGTTATCAAAAAAAAAAAAAAAATGATTGCCCAACTTGATTTTAATTTATTAAAGAGTAATAAGCACTCAACTAATTGCCAAAAGGCTTGCCTTAAAAGAAGCCAACTGAAAAGGCTGTCACATGTAGATTTTGACTTTGTAATAGTGGTTGCTTCTGAAAAGGCTATCCATGACAACTTTACTCTCACAATCAAATGAAAATAATTGGCCTTGATCCAAGCCAATGAGCAAAGTAAAGATCATTAGACGTCCCTAATCTCATATGGATATGATATTAGGAAAAGCTTTCACAATCTCCACATTTCCTTTGAGATCTGAACCTTTAAATTTGCTCAATAAATAGCTGGTGGTTAAGAAAATAACCAGCCTCTTAATTAAGTTTCAAAAAGTAAAGAAATGGAAGCCAACTCAACTTTCCATGGCACTAAAGACAAAGCATTTATCCCAGGCTACCCACCACAAAAAAAAATAAAAAATTAATAAAAAAATACAAAATAATAAAAAAGGCAACTCCACTTTGGATCATATATGTCCCTCTCTTAGATGTAAGATACTCCTTTTTAAACTCCATCTGACCGCTCCCTCCCTAATAAACGTGGGGAAAATTTACTCAGAGACACAAAATTTACTCGGAGACACAAAAAACTAATGAAGACACAGAAAGATTCATATTTTCTCAAATATTATGCAAGGGTCGGTGTCTCGAATTTTTTTTTTTCAATTTTTTTAGTTTGCCAGTGGATCCAATGTTATCAACATCAGATCGACTTTATTTTTACTCTTTTGTTTAAACATAGGGTTGTGACCTTAGATTTAGGTTAAATCTGGACCGGTCCATGTCTAAAATATCAGACATCCCTAAAATGGGTGATATCCCGTAATATCGAGTTGGTAAACATTCAGTTCGGTTCGATACTGCAAAAAAAGAAAGAAAAAAAAAATATATTAATTTTCAAAGTAATCTGATGTCACAAACATCTGACCGGGCAATGAAAGTTTTAAACCACAACATCAAATGGCCCTTTTAGGGAAATCCGATATTTTGGACATTGGACCGGTATAGAAGTGACCTAAATCTTAGCTCACAGCTCTATGTTAGTAAAACCTAAAAAGTAAATAAAATCAGTTTTGTGTTGGTAATATTGGACCTAAGGGCAAACTGAACAAAATAATACGAGGGACCAACCATTCCTGTAATATTTGGGAAAATATGGATGTTTCGATATTTTCCCATTAAATTTTTTTCTCCATATGTATTTTTTCCTAAATTTGGATACTTCATGTAAAAACTTATCAAAAGATTCTATGCTCTCGCAAGAGCATTTCTTTGTCTGCCCCATTAAATTTTTTTCTCCATATGTATTTTTTCCTAAATTTGGATACTTCATGTAGAAACTTATCAAAAGATTCTATGCTCTCGCAAGAGCATTTCTTTGTCTGCCCTTCCTAGTAAATTCCAACTCTTGCGCGTAAATTTGGGGTGTTTTTAACCTAGCGACCAACCTAAAAAACAAGAAAAAAATAAAAAAATAAAATAATCAAAAGTACTCTTTATTTGGCTTCAAAAAATAATTACTTGTAAATTTTCAAACAATCATCTCTAGAATTTTAAAATTCAAAATCTTCTTTCTTTTAAAGAAAATGTTTCTATACTTCCTCTACAGCATAGAAGATCTATGCTTCCCCTACCATCCAGCCAATAAAATTTGGTACGTTCCATCTTCTCATTAGGGCACACCTATAAAAAATATTAAAAATAATTTTTCGATAAAATGGAATGACCAAAATACCTCTTGAAAATTTCAAAGGTATTTTAGTTTATTTTATTGAAAATATTTTTTTTATATTTTTCGCTAGTGCGAGTTTAATAGAGGATTGGACATACAAAATTTGGTGTCAAAATAATTTATATAAAAAAATTTAAAATAAAATAATGTAAAGATGAGACATTGTGATTGGGGCAATCATAACCCTCCATTCAAAATGGAGGGTTAGATAAGGGGAAGTATATAAGTTTTATGCTGTAGAGGAAGTATAGAAACCTTGTCATTCTATTAAAGAAGTAATTCTCAAATGGTTTTCAAAATTTTGTATAAAAAATTCCTCGTAACACTAATCCCTGATGAAGTAAGTGAATTGTATACTCCTATTGGAGCATGTTAGACACCCTCCATAGACATTTAAACACTTGCTTTGGTAGTCATTGTTGTCCGCACGATGTTATTTCTAGGTATATAGAATCAAAATTCAATTAGATATTCCACTCTTAGAAGTTTGGAATTATTGACATTTCATCTACAATTTTCAGCAAAGAGAATGGTTGATTATATGGTTTGTTCTCAATATCGATTTTATGATTCTCTCTCTCTCTTTTCCTTCCCATATAGTAAAATAGATTTGGCTTAGGCCCTCTCATGACTATGTTTTTTTTTTAAGGTGAATATCCTCTTAGGAATAGATGATTGTGAGGAGGGGTGGCAATGGACCCGGACCGGACCTGGGATCCGAGGGATAGACTCGATCTGGGTCCGGCTATGGGTACACAACTCCGACCATGTGGGTCGGATCCAGGTCCAAATCTTAGTCCCGAACAATATTTGGGTCTAAGTATATTTAAATATAGTCAAATACATAGTTATTTTAATTTTTGGGTCGGGTCCAGGTCTATTTCCGGTCTCACACTATATATTTGGGTTCGTGTCCAGGTCTGGGTCCCCACACTATATTTTTTAGTATAGGTCCCACGAATTCGAGTTTGGATCCAGGTCCCATATCATTTTTTCGGGTTTGAGTCTGGGTCCAACCAAGCCCGTTGCCACCCCTTACTTATGAGATTGCATATTTCTACCTTATGTATTTGTATTCGAAGATGACAATCTGTGTCTCTCTCGAACTATGTATTACGAGTTTTTGTTTTCTTTTGGGGTAGGTGGACAACGAAAGTGAACAATTTCATAGTATATAATGTATATTTGTGCTGATGCATTTGCCTTGGTTTAAAATGGATTTACTTCTCTCTCTTTTGTTTCTTCTTTTTTGTGGAACTAAGAGATTACTTGTAGGCTTCTATGGCATCGTGAGAGCTGAAAGTGATAGGCTTTGACATTAGAAATTAAGTTATAATAATATGAGCACGACCTTTTGGACACATGTGTACTCAAAATTCTTTTTTTTATAGGACGAGTCGGTTTGTTAGAAGGTACGTGTTCCTTGATAAATTAGGGCGGTTTGGATACCTGAAAATATATGTACTTCGAAATATATTACTAATGTAGTTTATTACTACGTAATATATTACTTGTAAATGGATTGTTATTGTTTGGGTAGTATTTAGATGCAACTGAAAAATGCATTATTACTGTTTGACTATGTTTGGAAGAAATATGGGAAATACATTACCAACATTTTACCAACACTTGCTTATAAACTATTATTTCTTTTTTTTTGTCACAAAATTTCACTATGAAATGCGGAATTAAAGTCATCATCACACCATTTCAAAAAAATATTTTCAAATAATAATATCATCACCATTCCAATTTTTTTTTTTAATAATAATTTGTATCATTCTAAAATCATCATCACACCATTTACTACTTATTTCTTTGGCACTTATATGGAATCACTGGTCTTTTAACATGATTAGATTTTGGTTTCAACATGATAAGTCATTGGAATAATATGATTGGAATAACATATTTTTATTGTGATAATAAGCCTTTCAAATATCTCTATATAATTTCAAATAAGCAATAAATTTGTGATATAAAATTCAAATTTTTTATGGTAAAAGTTAAAAAATGGAAAGAAGTTTGATTAGTAAACGAAAAAGTTTCTTAATTGTTTTAGAAAATTTTGAGGCATTAGAGGAAACTAAAGATGTAGGGCTTATCCATACCAAAATAACTGGTTAAAGTAATAAGAAGCACTATGCAAACCGAGCGCGAGAGAGGGCGGGCTGAGAGAGAGAGGGATCACTTTATGCAAACTAGTTATTAGGGCTTAGAGAGGATGGAGCATGTAAACTAAGAGCAACCATGCAGACCCGTTATTATGGCCCATCAATTCTTAGAGAGATTATTATTGCTCAAGAAGAAAGAGAGAGTAGGGCTTATTAGTAGAGAGAAAAGAGTTAGCTCGCATTTTTTTGAAAGATTTACCAAAAATTACCCGTCAAGCGAGCGATAGATTTTTCATTGTACATTGTGCATAATTGGTTTCGTGATTTTTTAGAAAATCTCGGGGATCTCTTTTCATTTCCTTAGTATTAAAAGTATACCCAAACAGTGAAAATGTCATATTTCCTTGTAATCTATTGTCATGTAATAGATTTCCAAGTGCCCAAACGTTCTCTTAAAGTTCTTTTTAAATCTGATTTAGGATTCAAAATACATGCCAAATCTAAACAACCCTATTATTGTGGAGATCTATAGATTTAGATATCAAAATATAATGTGTACTGCACTATTTAAATAGGAATTAAAAAGTAAGCAATTGATAGTATTTGAAGTATTGAAAAATGGGTTATGTTAGGGATAGTATTTGAAGTAATGAAAAATGGGTTATGTTAGGGATAGTATTTGAAGTATTGAAAAATGGGTTATGTTAGGGATAGTATTTGAAGTATTGAAAAAATGGGTTATATTTGAATAAATTGAAAAATGGGTTAGTTGAAAATTTCAATCAAAATTTTGAAGTTTCCTGAAATTCAATTTATTCAAATATGACCCTACAACAAACATTTCGGCTTGATCAAGATTGAAATGAAACAAGTATAAATGGGTATTGGACTCGAGCTTTCCCATACTCGTCGAGAAAAGGTACAAGTATAAGGGTGTGGTTTGTATAAAGCGGCAAACCTTAAACAACAACAATAAAGACACCTCTAAATTTTGCCAAAAGAATACAATTCCAAAAAGCCCTTATGTTGACCTAAACCTCTATTTTCACCTTTAATTATGAAAATTAAAAATTAAAGCTTAAAAAAAAGGTGTAGATCGAACGTATCTATAAACTTATAGAAATTATGAAAATGGATGTTTTAGATGATTTATTACAATATACATTATTTTTATTTTTTATTTTTTTATACCCATAAATCTCATGGTCAAGATGATCAACTATAGAGTTTCTTTAGCATCTTAACAACTTTTTCTATCTGATTTTTGAGGTGCACCTTATTTCTACAATATAAGGTTAGCACTAGTGATATAAGGTTAGCACTAGTGATTTTAGAAATGTCAGGTTGGCATGAAATCGTCCAGTCCAACTCAAGAATCGATCATCCCATTTCAATTCTGTACATATATATATAAAATAACCGAGTCTAGACGGGAACCGGTGGATCCACAATGTAAAATGACGATTCTCTACTATAAAAGACAATATATATCGGTTTTTCGTCGATTCACTATTTTTTCACTTGTTTTCTCGCTTGTTCACTATTTTTTTTGTACAGTAAAACGACGATCCAGACTACCAATTCACCGATCCGAATAAATTTTTATGATGCTTGATCCAATCACCGATCCATTTTTTTAAAATTACCGGTTGGCACCTTCTACAAGCTTCTTTCTAAGTATTCAAAACTATTTTCAATTATTAAAGCTTAAAGATCTGGTTTTTTCCCCAATATTTTTCTCCCAAATTCAAGACGAGGGAGATCGAGACATAGGACGGATGAGGTCACCATCACCTAAACCCACATTAATCACAACAAAACGAAGGTTTGCTTTTTGGGACTTATCCACCATGACTTCTACATGTTTGATCGATAGATGTTTAACCAAAACAACTTACGTATTTATTAAAATTTCCAAAGGACCCTTGTCATTGATTTAATGTGAAACCATTACAATATAGACAAAAAAAACTGAACACATCATCACAAGTGCTTTCACTTGGACAATGTGTTTAAATTTTTTATCTAAATTATAATGGTTTCAATTTTTTTTGTATGTTAAGAGTTGTAAGTTAGTTCGAGTGGAAGGATTTAAAAGACAATGAAATATGCTTAAAAAGACGTGATTAGAAGTAATTCGAAAAGATATAGGAACTTATAGTTTCACTGAGGGATGACTTGTAATAGTGCAGAATGACGGATCAGGATTCGTGTAGCCCGAACCCAATTAATTAAAAAAAAAAAAGAAGTTATAATGACGATGATCTCAATATAAAAACTTACAATGATCATTAAATGTGTGTTATTAATCTAGCTTAAAGTGTTAAAAGTATTTTTTTATATCTGCCAACAAAAGATGCTCGTGACAAGATAAATGATTTAACATCTCCCAACAAAAGATGTTTGTGACAAGATAAATGGTCTAGTACAATTCCATTTTTACGAAAGAAAAGTAGAAACCTCAAAAAGTTCCTAATAAAAGATGCTTTTTAGGAGCTTTACAGGCTTTACAATAGTGGTATATGCCAGCACGCATAAAACTCCTTTGTACAAAATTGGTGGGCAAAGATGAATAAAAGGACCAACAAAACAAAAACCAAACATGCAGGTAGGTGGTCTTCACAAAATTACTCTCCCATACTCCCTTGAGAATTGTTATGTTTTGGTAATTTCAAATGTCTCTATTTATTGTTTTGTGGTTTTTGTATGATTTTTGTATGATTTTTGTATATCAAATCAATTCTAACAATTTCAAATGTCCCTATATCTTTCAAGAACTATTCTTTTTATTGTTTTGTGGTTCCTTCTCAAAGACCATAGAATTGCAACAATTGGAAGCATTTGGGTAGGTTATACTTGTGCTCAGATATAAATTTATAACAAATGCATTTGGTGAGTCGTACCAAGAAAATCCTATTCAAAATAGAGAAAATATCTTTATATCTTTTATTTTTAAGTTTTATATTTCAATAGACTTTAGGTTTCAAAACATATCTTAGGTTAAATTTTTTTTAAGTTTTATATCTTTTAACTTCTTAAGCTAACTTTATCATTTTTAAACCTATTTTATTGCCCCAAACAAATATAAAAAAAACATATCATTTTTAAACAATATTTTTTCTCTATCTTCATGTTATTTTTCCCTAAATCTCTCTACCTATTTTCTCACTCTCTCTCCTCCAATGTCTCTCTCACTCTCTCTCTCCCGTTAGAAAGAGTTAAAGAGAGAGAAATTTGGGAGAATATATCACGTAAAGAGATGAAAAGTTAGAATGAGCATGTCTTTTTCATATTTGTTAGGCGTAAAAAAATAGTTAAAAATGGATAAAATTAGTGAAGGGGTTAGGAGATATATTTTAAATCTTTTGGTCTATTGAGATATGAAAACAAAAAAATAAGGAGTACGAAGGTATTTTTATATGATTTTTGTATATCAAATCAATAAAATACATAAATTAAGGGAAAAGTTTATATAAGGTCGCAACCTTAAAATGTAAACTTACATATGCACTTCAAAAATCCATCGAAAAAGGTTGTTTTAACGTTGATAGACCCTCTAATTGATGATCTCGACATCGAGATGTATGAATGTGTAAAAAAAAAGATTTTGACTCCCAAAAATAATGCATCTTGCATTACATTATCTAGACTCTCTATTTTCAAGATTTTCGTATGTTTATACATCTATATGATTTTATCAATTTGAAATTTAAAATTTAAAATTTTATAATTAGATATAAAAATATATTTTTAAAAAATTTTAAAAATTTTTTACACCAAAATTACATGTTACAATAAAATTTGGAGGTGCGCCTTAATTGGATTGTTTAAGGTTGCAACCGTATTGAAACTGCACCCCACAATTAATGACTTGTTAATACATTCAATTTTGAAGGGTATCACGAGAAATTCTTTCATACTCCAAGGACATTTCAGCAACGGTAGTCTCCTTTTGCAATAAACCGCCCTTCCCCTCTCTCTCTCTGCAACTTCGATTTCCATTCTTTCACTGCAACTTTGATTTCCATTCTCTCTGAAACACGCGTCCAAAGCTCCTTCTCTCTCTCTCTTCTCTTCTCTGTCTCTCGCTCTAAAATATTTGAAAAAAAAAACTTCAGCTTTCTGCTTGGAAGGACTGCTGAGATCGTGAAGAAAACATTAAATTAAGACTAATGGTCAATGCTCTCTTCCGCTACCTCCGCCTACTTTTATCTGCTCGATTTCTTTCCATTTCATAATTAAAGACTGTGTCTTTAAAGGGGTTCATTGATTTCCTCATTGCTTTGGAAGGATAGTTAAGCATTTGAACGGAATTCGTTTGAAATGTTGCCTTGGAATGGTATAAGAATCGGTAGAGAAGTATACAACGAATAAGGGTTTCTTTGATGAGGTACTCGGGTTTCTCAGATTGGTTCTGAATGGAATTAGATTTGAAAGATTGGTTTTGATGGGAGTTAGGTTTTGTTAGGCTGGTTCTCATGTTGTTATACTGGTTTTGATGATGAATTAGAGTCTTCGTCGATGAGCTGCAAGAGGGTGATGGCTTTGTCTCCAAGGTCCGGAACTAAGAGTCTTGATTCGAGCCATAGTGGACCTTTTTCCGGTCTGGTTATATGTGTTACTGGTCTCTCTAAAGGTATGCATAGTCGTTTAAAACTGAGAATTTGAATTTAATGGGTTAGGTAGTTTGTATGAATGTAGTTTTGTATGGCAAATTTGTTGGGTAAACTTCCACTGGGTTCGCGAATTGTTTTTGTTTTTAACTTTATCGTGATAAAAATGTGGTTTTATTGTTATTAAAAGCTTAAAAGAAGTTCAAAATCCATATTTTGGCGTTTGATTTTTCGCTCACAATTTGAATTTTATGTTTTTTCTCTCACTCTCTCTCTCTCTAAAACGTCATGAGGTTCTCTATACATAATTTTTCTAAGGGAAACAGCAAAATTGTTACTTACTTTCTGATATTCTGATATTACCTTTTTAAATATTTCATCTTTTCTTTCTCCTTAATTTTCTGTTATTTGACGAGGAAATGGATATTTAGCACTAAATATTGATATGGTACTTTTTCATTTTTTCACTTTTACTTCACCGTCAATTACCCTTGTAATAAATTATCTAAGAGTTATCTCCTTTTATGGTATACAAATTGGGTTTTGCATTAATATTTTTGATTTTTTTTAAGTATTTTTGGTGCTCTATTATTGTCCTTTGGGAGTTATGGATTATCTTCTTTTTTCTTGTGTGGAAAATTGGACACTTTATTTTTTACGTTGTCATTGATATTCTTATGATTCTTTCGGTGCTTATGGGGACTATTGTCTAGGTTCCAGTATTTCTTGATATGTGGTCTTAAAAACACTAGATGAACAATTTAAAAAAAGAGCAATTTGCCTTGTGCTAATATGTACTTTATATATACTGTTTTTCTCTATTTGTAAGTTTCATTACTTGAATTTTTTCATTCTATGAACATCTATGAGAGGGTGCACTGGATTTTCCCTTGTCTTTTATTATTTATATTTTGTTTAGTTTGGGTTCTGTTTGCTTAGTACTTATATTTGGTGATTTTTTACGGTGTATACTTGATAAAACTAATGGATCCGCTCAGTCCCTTGCATTTTGTTTCTTGTTGTTATTTCTTGAATCCATTTGTCACTAAATGGAAATAATAAATTTTTTTGTCAATTTTTTTATGCAGTTATTGTCTATTATTTCAATTTCTTAGTACTCTGTTAAGTCCGTAGCTGTATATGTTAATTTAACTTTTAAGCTCCAAATAGCTGTGCCCTTATAGTTGTACAGCAAACTCCATGTTAAGTTCTCCTCACATTCTCTAAGTCATGATTTAGATTTTTGAACTATCAACCTTGTTTGAGCTTATAACATCTGTATCAAGTTCCTGAATACATTTAGTTCTGACGTTTGTCGCCTGTAAAGAGATTCATTTTATGTTATTTTTGTTGCATGTGCATCAGCCTTTGGGGATAGATGATTCTTGCTATTGTACCATTTCATGCTCATTAGATGATTAGTCAATGGTGCTCTGATCATCGTCATCCCAATTGATAAAACTGCTGTGTAGAAGTCATTTCCAAGTGCTCCCCATAAAAGAAGAAAACGGTTTTCATGTTTCATGAGTAAATTGTCTGTGTTTTCTCCCACTTTTACCATTCCATTGTATCTTCTCATGTGGAATTTTACTACTTGACTATTAACCTAATTATTTATTATTACACTTTCCCCTTAATGGCTAACTAAAAACTACATTTATTTATTCTTTTGTGTGGTTATTATATGACAGAGGCCAGAAAGCAAGTCATGGCTGCCACGGACAAATTGGGTGGAGAGTATAGTGCGAATTTGCATCCTCAATGCACTCATTTAGTGGTCCAGATATCCTATTAATTTTTATGGGACAGATTTTTGTGACATGCATGCATGCAAACATACAGATATACACACACATATATACATACACACATGTTTGGATGCACATAAGTCATTTGGTTGTTTTGCTTACCATTTTGGTTGGGAAGTTATGTTGGACTATGCACATATTCTTTAACATTGGTTACAGCTTTTGTGGCCGAAAATTTGAGCATGCACTGAAGCACGGTATCAGGAATGGTCTCTCTGTTGTAACTCTCAGCTGGTTCATTGATAGTGTCAGGCAGAACAGTGAGTACTATCTGCTCGATATATATCCCCCCTAACCTAGAGAATGGCTTGTGTGCCTCTCTCTCTCTCTCTCTCTCTTTCTTTTTTTGTTTTTTTTCTCCCTTTTTTTCATTACATTGGTTGCTGCAAATTTCTAGTTGCACTCAATATAGAATTTTCGATCTTTTCTTTTTGATGGGACAGACTCAGATAGTAAGATTCCGTGGTGATTTTCTTTATAAAACAAAAAGGTTATATTATGATTTTCTTGAAAACAAATATTCAATTATAATTATATTCTTATCACCTTGGAGAATGATGGGTTTAAGGTAATGCAATGCGCATTTGATTTTGTTAGCTTGTTTGCTAAAGTTTTACTCCTTTATACTCTTCGGTGACTTAATGACAAGGTATTGGCTTATTACACATTTGTTATCTATTGAAAGCACAAACAATTATGGAAAATGGTTGTTTTATATCTTTAGTGCCTTTTACTTGATTATTGCAGGGAGGATGAGTGAATCACATTACAATGTGAGAACCGTAGTACAATCCGGTTTTCTAGCTGGGGAGTTGAGTCGGCTTGTTTCAATTGGAGACACAGATAAGTCTTGTCTCCCCAATATTGTATATGAGGGCATGATATCATCTAGTACCATTTCAGAAACCCAGCTTCTTTTTCCTGGGAAGGAACATTGCAAAAGTGGTTCTTCTATTCTTGCCGGGCAATGCATATATATTGATCCAGATATTTCACCTGAATTGCATCAAAAGGTGAGCAGCAGTGTCATTATGCACCCGACTGTTTAATAGCTATGATTTTTTTTAAAAAAATTAATTCTAGATTTGAATTTTCAGAGGTTATAACTGCAAAATTCTATTGGGGTCTGTTAGTTTCTGTGGTAAAGCAGTCATTGCAATTTCTAAGGTGTGGTGTTTCTGATCTATCTTGGGTTTGATATTTAAGTTGTGGACAGTTCATTCAACTAACTGATTGACCTTGAAAGCTAGATTTTAGTTGCAGAGACTATTTCATGCTATTGTCACCCTTACGATATTATAATCTTCCTAAAAGATTGCACTTGTCCATTGGAGGGTTAATCGCAGTCAATTGTTACCCTATTGATATTCTAGGAAGGCTCGAATCCTCTTAATGGTTTTCTATAGATATAGCATATTAAAATGGGCAGAGTCCCTTATTTTGCTACCAGGCTCTGCCATTTATTCTATATGAAACCTTATATGTTCTCAAAGTTGGTTCTTCTTCAACAAAATGAAGTTATTGCGTGGCATGACAAGCAAGGTTTTAGCTTTTCAATTACGAGTGGTTATATCATTTTTCCAAGTCTGGTCTTTTGGGAAGCCATCAGACTGAATCATCATTCTCCTCATATATTTTATGTTAGATTTGTCTGTCAGTCTCCTTACCGACCACAATGGAGTGGCTATTAATGGGCTTCTTAGGCCATCATGCTAAGGCCCAGAAAATTATGATTGCTTAAGGGCCGCATCCATATTGGGTTTGATTGCTACATTCATCCATATTGTATCAAAATGCACAAGACTAGCCTGGAGCTATCGATAACATTATTAACCTTGTATTTACAGAAGTTTCCCAATGCTTTTTTTGTGTATGGGCTTTCATGTGATGTAGTTATTCTCAAGAAATCAAATATGGAAAATGAAAGCACTATTTAGACATGTATTGAATATACGAATATCCAAGATAACAAATGTTACTTAATTTTATTTTGTGGTTTTGATACTTCACGTTTGTCTACATCAGAAAGCAGATTAATTTTTATGAATTCAGAAATCTTCATTTTTTATTCTACTTAGCACAATATTATGCATTAGTTTGTATTCTCTGCAGTCTTTTCCTGTTTGGAGTCTCGCATCAGGTTCTGCAATCTTACTATTATAAAACTGAAAAATTCTGATTGGGTACTCACAATCTGCTTTAACTGTCAGTCTGTTTGACATCTGATATCTGTTGTGAAGTATGCTAGCTTAGTGTCTTTCTTCTTTTGAGATAATAAGGAACTATTCTATTTCATGCATCCATGTTCTGGAAGACGACTATGTACACCATCTAGTCATATGTAACATGTTGGAAAATGATACCCCCCGCCTCACCCCGACAAAAAAAAGGAAAAAAAAATCTTGTTGAAAAGTAATATTCTGTGAGTGACTCATGTTGATGCTGGTATCTTGGAGAAAGTATGCTATAATCAAATGGATCTTGGAGAAACCAAAGTCTCATTGGGTGGTCATCGCAATCCATTGAAGCTGGATGGTTTCGGGAGAGAGAATCCTTGATGGTGGGTATGACTCTCCTTCCACTGTCCATCATTTTAATGGAAATGATGGCCAATGGTCAGTGGTTTTTCCGTATTTATTTGGATTACATTGTAACTCAAAATTATCTTAAATATGGTTGCTGGCTCTTTCTCCTCGAGGATAATTACATGTTTTTCACCATGTGAGTTTTTTCTTTTCAAATTTTTTCATTAAAAGAGTTTCAGAGCTCTTTTCTACCCATTTAGCATTGATGTTTGATTTTGCAACTTGATGCCACTATTTGACACACTTTAGAGCTTTGTGCAATTTTGCTGTAGATTGTCGAAGCAGGGGCTAAAGAAGGTGCTATTTTTATAGACAAGTGGTTTATCGGTTGCAGTGCTACTCATGTAGTTTGTGAAGGGAATTTATTGCGGAGATATATTGGCTGTGCTAACCATCTTGTTACTGTAAGTGTGGTCTAATGCAATAAATTCAATATTAAAGAGGGGTGATCATTGCAGCCCTTTTCCTCTAATGTATTATTTCCCTTTCAAGTTTCTAGAATTCTGTTGTGAACTCTTCTGATTTGAAATCTCACTAATGCTTGAACCAGCCACTCTGGATATTGAAATCAACAAAGGAGAAGTGTCTACAAAGGCTTGTTCATTTCTCTGCTGACCTAGCTAGGCAGGTCACTGTGATCCTTGATAATGCCCACATTGATCCTCCAATGCAGGTCTTTCTCTATCCTACTCAAACTGTTTTCAAAGTGTTTTGCCAATGCAATCATTTTGAGGTCCTTTGGTAAAATTTCTTTCTGAAAAGAGAATAACAATATTTACACTCTAATCGAATAAACTATTGGAGAACCAAATCATACTGAATTGAGGCAATCAATGTATGAAATGATGGAACACAATTTTGGTTTTTTTCTTTTTTTTTGCTTTTTTTTTTGGGGGTTGGGTGGGGCGGTGGGTCGGGGTGGGGGGCAGAGAGAGCGAGAGACCCTCCATGGTGATGATATCTTGTTCTGGTCAGTTTCACTCTCTCCATCACTATCCATAATTTCATTGATGAACGATCCCTAGTGGCTACAATTTTCTAGTCTGTTTAATTATACAGACTTTCCCCATGTTAAATATTTGTTCCATGCTTAGCTTTGTTGATTAACTCTTTGGCAGGAATTACCTTTTGCACAAAAGCTTTCTAAGCCCTTGATACTATCCTTAAAAAGAATATATGTAAATAAAGTTTACTCATGATAAAATTAGAATTTCTTTAGTTAGCCTCACCTTTTACTTCTTGTGAAATGCTAACAGGTGTGGTTTGTATAAGGTGTCAACCTTAAACAATCCAATTAAGGCGCTCCTCCAAAGCTCAATGAAAGATGTAATTTTAGTGTCGGAAATTTCAATGATGACCTGAAAAACTACTTTACATCTAATTATGAAATTTAAAACTCAAAAAATGGTACAGATCAAACAGATCTACGAGCACATGAAATCTTGAGAATGGACGGTCTAGATAATGTATTACAAGATGTACCATTTTGGTACCTTAAAATCCTTTTTTTTCCCCCCTGCATCCTTACAGCTCGAGGTCGAGATGATCAGTTAGAGCCGTTTTCACCATTAAAACAACCTTTTTCTGTGGATTTTTGAGGCGTGCCTTTTGTCTACAATTTAAGGTTGCAACCTTATGTAAACTTTTTCCAGTACTAAATTCTTTAGATGGAATTATTGACTAGTTGTTATACGAGGCATCCCTGTGTTTCATCATCTGTTATCTAATCATCATTTTTCTGCTTTGAACTCTTTTCAGGATGCGAAAGGTCATGGTTCCATTCGAAATACCCCACTTTCCATGGAGCCTTTGACGGAAAAAAAGTTACCGGAGCATATTGGAAAGAGGCAGAAAATGATTGAACAGGCCAAGACTGGTGTTAGAAATAGGCGTGGTCACCGGATACAAGTCAGTGACAGTGACATTTTTGAGTTTGAGCCTTTATTCTTTATTCTTTTTTTTTATTGTTTTGAGTTTTCCCTTATATTGGTAACTGAAAGGCAGTTCTCAGATTACCTGTATAGATCATGCAAGTGGTCCAGAAACTCTAAATTGGGGGCAGTCCTTAGACCTTTCAATTTTTTTATTTTTTTAAATGATCAATTAAACCTCGATTATGCATCCTTTTTGCTGTCACTGTCTGATATTTAAACACTGGATAAGGTTAAAATAGTCATTAAGAAATAAATGACGGGTCCAGGTTTGTCTTGATGTCTCAAGTTTGTGGACCACAGACATTACCTGTGCCGGTGTTCAAGGTACCACGTTGATATTTTCCCCATTTCGGATATTGTTCTCTATGCACTATATTTGTTTGTCTGAGTAATCTATCAATCTTATTACAGTGACTTGTGCTGGGTCTTTTGTGAATGTAATTTCTGGAAAGGTTTAAATTTCACTCCTTTATGCCTTTTAAGATGCAATCTGCTTGGCCTATTTCTCTTTTGTTTGTGGATATGTAAACTTTATTCAAAATAACTATTTATGATGAATGAAAGGAAACTAACTAATTGCCTCAATTCTTAAATAAATATTTTCTTCTTGGAGGAACATCTCTTCGGATTTCCCCGAGACGTGTATTAATTCTCTTCTTTGGGTTGCAGTCTGCTGAAGCAGTAATACGTCCATTAACTCCTAGCACCCTTCTGGATTCCATTTGTTGGTCCATTTCAGAGCCATCATTAACTGCTCGAATCTTTATGGACACTTCTGCAAGCCCATTATTTGAGACTGGAACAGAAGATGCAGTTGACCATGCTTCTCTCTTCTTCGATGCTCATGGAGATGGAAGGGAGTCAGAAGCATCGGGAGATGATAATATTTCCCGACCTCTAAGGGAAAGGTATATTCTTTTGTTGTTTTGTAGGTCTCTTAGGGAGAGGTAATCGGATACACCTATTTTGGGTTCAATTGAGGACTCCATCTTAAGCCGTGTGTGACATATGAAGTTCATATTTTTGTTGAATAATCAGCTGTTCAAATTTAGTATTTGTGTTTCCATATTTCAGAGTGATTTTGGCCTAAGATGAATTTGAAACATCAAATTTGGACATTGTTTCAGTTAAAATTTGTCCACCAACATTAAATCAGCAGAGCTTTGGATTTAAAAATCAGAAGAAATCCCATTCGGAAAGAAAAAATGGCAATTATATTATTTTTTTGTTTTGACTAAATATGGTTAGGTGGAAAGAAGATTGAGTTTCTCCCATATTTGGTGAAAATTCTGGTAAAAGATGTGTTTATGGAAAAAATTAAAAAATAAAAAGTCTATTTCTTAGTTCTGGCCAATCTTTGATTAGGTGGACATCAGAATCTGTTTCCAAAATTTTGGTGGATATATGGGTAAAGTGCGAGGTTGTGGATATCTAGTTTGCTTAAGTAAGTTTGGGATTTTTTTTCTGGAAATTAATTCCCTGCTTCCTCTCCGTTATATGATGTTAAATGCAGTGAGAAGAGAGAGGTCATATTTAAGGGTGCATTCCTTACCATATTGTTCCCTGTGGACCGATTTGGCGAAATGGGGCCATCTGCAAGAACATTCTTCTGTGCAGGAGGGTTCTCTCGCTTAAGGATTTTGGATCACATATATGCATTTTACCAGGTATGAAGTTATGAAACCTAATATCCTTGAAATCGGACTGTTTGGTTCAATGCAGATGCCTGTATTATAATGGAATATAAGTTTTGAGCAGCATCAGCATTTTATTTTGGCTTTTTGATGGCTTCTAAGTTGCTCGGTTAAGAACATAATTCATCTTTATACTTTCTCTTTTCCTGGAGACCAAGTTGGTTGCTAATGAATTTTAAAATTCATTAGCCATTGCAGGTGGTGCTTGCCTTCTGATTGACTAATTAAATGGCCTTCTCATTGAATCCTGCATACGCACATAGTGTTGAGTATTGTACCATGTCTAGTATATATGTCATCTATAGTTATCCTTTAAATATATTCAACTTTCAAAGAGTACCCATAAGTTCATCCTGATTCTGTGCCATCCAGAAGATAATTCTAACCTTCACCTTTTAAACTTGGTATTCGTACCAGCCACCTTGAATCCTAAACTAAGAATTCACGGTTTGTGTTGGCAAGATTGTAAATGAGCATTTGTTCATTAGTATATCTTTTCATTTTTAGAAAAATGGGAGGAACTTTTCCAATCTGAAACCCTGCTCTTGCTCTTCTACCGTTAGAAATTTGCTTTTCCCACTGGTCGGTTTTCTTCTAGTTTTGAAAAGTCAGCTCTACAAACATGAAAGTTCAATCATTTTGAAACTCACACTCTCCTCTCTCTCTCTCTCTCTCTCTCTCTCTC
>NW_006498137.1:1166444-1179910 GCF_000471905.2 Amborella trichopoda
CTCCTCTCTCTCTCTCTCTCTCTCTCTCTCTCTTATCATTTGCAGGAAAACATGTCGGAAGATGAAATAGACGTTGCAATTCACACTGATTCAAGGCATGCCGATAGGCTAAGGTCCATCTATGCCAGCAAAGAATCAATAGAAGAAGGTGTCGTGCCCTTCAAAAGGATAGATTTTCTTGGGAGCCGAAGGAGCTTTGAATTGCTCAAACGTGTTAGTGGAGAAACTGGAAACCATGTATATGAATTGCAGATAGGAGCATGAACGTTTCAGAAAACACGACCAAAATAAAAAAGACGCGAACCTCATGGAGCTAGACTATATTCTTAGTCAAATGGGCAAGATTACCATCTTATGAAATGATGAATGGTGATTCACAAGAAAGGGATATGACTTCAGTGGTGGGTCCTGTGCTCTTCCTGTATCGCCATCTATTAGGGAGGTCCAAGTGGTGGGTCCATGTCTCTCTTTACCATCGTCCATTACGTTGAACAGTGATGACGAAAGTGACTATGGCTTGCTGTAGTCCCATGGGTTATAATATATTTACTCCTATCCAGATTATTGTTAACTGTATCATTAATTACGTAGTGGAGCTCACAAGAAAAGAAAAATAATTATTTGGAGTTTGAGATCTCTGCTAGAGAAACCTAAGAGATTTAACAGTTCTATGTAATTATTGTGACTTTTACCCATCAAGAAAACATAAAGGGAGAAAGGGAGCTGAATTTGGTGTGAGATAACTTGATATTGTAATATGCAAAAATAGTGTCTAGATTGTGTATTTTATTTATGGGAAAAGCTTACATAGAGCCGAGGCTCTAAACAATCAAATTAGAGTCTATCTCAAAAATTTCACTAGAAGACGTTGTTTTGATTCCCAAATATCCTCAAATTGATCATCTCGACATCACGATGCATGGACATGAGAAAAAAAATGGATTTCAATTTTTGGAAATAGTGTATTTTGTAACGCATTTTTTGACCGTCAATTCCAAGAATTTCAAGTTTTCATAGATCTGTCGATCTACACTACTTTTGAAGTTTTAAAATTTATAAATAAAGATGAAAATATATTTCAAGGCTTGCACAAAGATTTCCAATATTAAAACCACATTTCTCGACACTATTTGAAGGTAGGCTCTAATTTGATTGTTTAGAGCCTAGGCTCTATACAAACCGCACCTTTATCTATTGGTTGTTTTACAGCTTGTGAGTCACAATGGATTAAATATAACTTTATCTGCTTCTCATTGAATGTAGCCATTGATATAGTTAAGCCACAATGATTGAGTTCAGATACATCTTACTTCTATTTATCAAAAAAGAATGGCCTGAGTTGTCATGCAACATAGTTCAACAGCTACACCCATTTATAACAAATTGCTTCAGAGGTAAAGCATTGTTTCAGTGAAATGTAACAAATACAGTGATTTTTTATCAGATATTCCTTCAGTTGCAGGGTGACTCCTGACCATTTTAACATCCTTGGTATTTTTTCAAAATGTAGAGGTACCACGGATGTCATTATCTGGGGTTCCTTGCAATCCCTTTGCTCACTGTTCACATATGGATGCCCTGCTAATTCTATTACTCAGACTGAAAACTGGGATTCAAGAGAATGAGCTTTCTAACTAAGAACCGTTGATTCTTGGAAGCTATATACAGGGGAGTGAACTTCACAAGAGTGTACTGCTTGCGGGTAACGTTATGATCCATCTCAATGTATGGTATGTATGCTCAAGCAATACCAATTAAATTCCTCTAATACTAATCCCATTGAACTCGGTCCTTACAAAATGCCCCTGAACTCAAACCCCACCTCACAATGGCATGAAAGAAATCAGTCTCAAAAAATTTCCATGATCTTCATGTTGCAGATTTCGAAGGCGGAGTCAACGTCTCAGCATCACCTATTTTACTATAAAGAGACCATAAGGATGGTCCAGAATCTTTCATATTGATCTTAGAAACTTATAGTGGATGATGTGATCATCGTTCTCCTCTCCACGTCACAAGAAATATGATAGCTGGATCTCTGATGCCACAAATGACGGATGGGCCAATCAGCCCAAGGTCAAAAGCTCAGCATAACTTCAATGCCCAAACCATTTCTTGAGTCTCAGGTACACATCCAATGCTAGTAACTGGTCAGAGCATGATAGAAGGATGTAAATGGAAAACTTACTTAAGACTGTTCCCAGTTCTACTCTTGGGCTAGAAAGATCTTCCCAAGTTTCCAACAACCAATAAAGCAACAAACTTGTAATATTTAGGTTCCCCAAACTTGAGGAACCAAGAATTTGAACTACACACTCCTTCTTAAATTAACAGTTGGAGACTTGCCTTAAATTGAAGGCCAGCCTCGTAAGCCTCCACCAATACCCCGTGTGACAATGTGATCACTACTCTTAATGCTTTTTGCCATGACCAAAGTTTAAATGTTTTTCTGTTTTTTGGAATATGTTGAATGTTGCATTAAGAAAAAGAGTAAACAAAGTACAAGAATTTAGGCAGACCACATACACGGTGCTCTATACAAAACCCTAAAAAGGGGCTAAAATAATGCTCAACATCCAGAATGTAAACAAGAAGTCTCATAGTAACAAAGCAGAAGAGGAGAAAAAGAACTCACATGCCAAGGGAAATAAGAGCCAAATAACCTATCTGTACACTAGACCACTAAAACTTCACTACAATCCCATGCTGAAACCAATCACCCCCAACTGACCTTCCATCCAACTCTACTATTAAATACAAATCCTACAGAGGGCCCGGATGTCCCTTCCAAACTCATCGCATTGTATGTTTCTCCAATATCCTCAAGTGAAACAGCTTAATTTTCTCCCAAAATCTTCAATATCATTTTCCCAAAAACACTTATGTCCCTTATTTAATCTTCCAATCACCAAATTATGTTGCCTCTTCGGTGCACATATTTTCACCCATTTCACTTGTGGAATTTTCCTTTCACACCGCTAGCTTCTAAAGTAACTCACTCTGCATGCTTTCAAACTTCCTGGCAACACTTGTAGGCAACTGATACAAGGGCATGGACTATGTAACAGGTAGTCTAGAGTGGGCTTGAAAAACATAATCTTTCCAGCAAAAGCTGGTAAGCTCTTTTCATTTTGCTATTGGATCCCACAAGCTTTTATTAAGCTTATCGATACAGAGAGCAAGATTCAACAATGATCCCACCCCACAGAGCAACTTGCTAGCCATCTCTTACAACCATCTGTGCCCCATTCTTTTTAGACCATTGTAGCTTGTAAACTAGATGTCCCTTTAGAGTGGCACTCCTACTCCAAGTGCGCCAACAGTCCAAGTGATTTTGATTTGAAATTTTCAACCTTTATGCTCTTGTGCTCCTCTTGAATGAAGCTCCTAAGTCTTGAATCGAGTCCCTTCAAGAGGGACTTGATCTCAGTTATTCTTGGATGTGACCTATCCCCTGCCACAAATTCATGGATCTCGCTCTCAATCTCAATCCAGCTACACCCTGCTTCTTTCCTGATTCCTTGACAATTCATCTTCTTCCTCATAGCCACTGCATCATCCCATCGTCCACGCATAACAAAGATCTTCGACAGCAATACATAAGAGGCTGAGCACTCTGGCTCCAATTCGAAAAGATGTTGAGCTGCTATCTCTCCAAACATGTCATCACCTTGCATTGCACAAGCTCCAAGAAGAGCACCCCAAACTGAAGCCCCTATCTCACCATGTATGGTCGCAACCATCTCCAAAGCCTCGTCTAGCTTTCCTGCTCGACCCAATAGATCAACCATACAACAATAATGCTCATTACCTGGTGTCAAGCCATAGGCCTCTTTCATTAAATGGAACAAACCCCTCCCTACTTCTACCAAGCCAGAATGACTACAAGCAGAGAGAAGTAAAATAAATGTAATATGGTCGGGGGCCACATTTTCTCTCCTCATTTTCGCGAACAAAGTTAAGGCTTTGTTGCCGTGACCATGCTTGCCATATGCTCCAATCATAGTATTCCAGGTCACTATGTTCCTCTCACGCATGCGATTAAATATGATCCAGGCTTTTTCGACACTCCCGCACTTTGCATACACATCAATCATGATAGTTTGAATGACCAAATTGCCTCCGAACCCACCTACAAAGACTTGGGTGTGGAGTTGATCTGCCAAGTGCACTGAACCTAGGTTCACACACGTATTGAGTATACCTACAAATGTGGACTCATTTGGTCTCAAACCCCAATAGCCCATCTCTTTGAACAATCCTATAGCACTTGATTCATGCCTAAGCTTTCCATAAACTGATATCATACAATTAAATGCTACTATGTCTCTTTCTCGCATTGTGTCGAAGGCTCTTTGAGCTTCTCTTAAGAGCTCAAATTTGGCATAAAAATTCACAAGAGAGCTGCCCACATAACAATCTAGACCTTTACCCCTCTTTATGACAAATGCATGGAGCTGCCTCCCCTTTTCCATAGACACAAATCTTATCATATTTGTAACTGTATGGGAGGTGGGTTCAACGCCTTGCAATTGCATCTCCACCATGAGCTCCCAAGCTTCATTCACATAAGCTCTCTCTGCATAACATGCTATCATCACAGTCCATGACACTCTATCTCTCTCCAAAATGTCATCAAAAATTCTTCGAGACTGTGATAACGACCCGCATTTCCCATAGAAAACAACTAATGCACTATTCACAAAAGCATCATAATTTGCAGCCATTTTTATCACATATCCATGAATCTGAAGGCCATAATTTAAATCTTTGATAGCTACACAGGCCATTAAAACAGGCGCTAGAGAGAAGCTATTGGCTTCTATGCCATAGGCCAACATGTTGGAGAATAGGTGAAGCGCCTCGAGCTTGCATCCATGTCGAGCTAGTCCACTGATTAGTATAGAACATACTCTAGAATCCTTATCAGCCAGTTCATCAAACAATTTGTGTGCATAAGATAGGAAACCCATTTTACAATAGAAAAAGAGGAGCTTTTCTAAAAGATTTCTACTTGGAGTCAAGAGAATTTTGATTATTTGAGCATGAGTTGCCTTTCCCTGATTGTACAGGCCTTTTGACGTGCATAGTCGCAGAGAAGAAGCGAGGCCCATAGCATCTGTTACTGAAAGAGGCCATTTCAAAGCTTGGGATTTGTCAGGTGGTGCTTTAATGGGGTATTTCGTGAATAGAGAGAAATTTGGGTGAATTTTAAAATTAGGGTTTTTGGGTTGGTGGTTCTTGGGGTTGCAGGTGTGATTGAACAAAGGTGGTGAAGGTGCACAAAGGTTCATGTCGGCTTGCTGAAAACCATTTTTTCCTTTTAGGCTTTGTGATATTTCATGGTTACCAACATCTAATCTCCACCATTTGTCATTTGGATGGATGCTAGATGTCTTGATTGTGACCCATATACCATACACCACTGTTGTTTAATATACTTTCCCTTTCAGAAATTCATCACAAATAATATAAAAGTACATTAAAAATACTTATAAATTTAATAAACAGAGAAAAACCAATTCTTTGATAGTTTGACTCTCAACCATTTAGGCGCTCGACCTTACAGTAGAGAAAACCCTAGAAAGAAAATGGGGATCTCATCAAAGCCTTCTCTTCTCTTTTCTTCTTGCAGTTTGTTGATGGCTGCCCTGTTTGCTTACTCTGCATCAGTTCAGTTAAATGACCCAGGTAAAATTTGAATTCTAAAACAATAAATAAAAGAAAGGTCCAAACCAGTGAATTTGTAATGGAAATTGCGTTAAAATTCAGATAATTCTCCGAAATTCATAAGAATTTTGTCTTTAATTAATCCCTTTTAGTTTCATTATGCAGATTGGTATTTCTGGTTCTCTCTCTACACGTTTGCAACTTTAGTGAATCTCTTGAAAAGTTGCAGAAGAAGCAGAACCAGTGACATTTTGGCGCCTGTGAGTTTACTGGGTGCAATTATTTTGTTTGTAAAAGTTGTGGTTGAAGCTTTTGCAGATGATTTGTTAGAGGTTTTCTCTTTGGACATGGAGAAAAAGGTAGTGAGAGAAAAGCTGGGAAGTGGGTTCGTGATTGTCTCCATGTTTCTTCATGTGAATGCCTCTTGTAAGCCAGTAAAAAACAAGAGAGAGAAAGTGGGAAGATCCATTGATCTTGGTAAGCTTTCTTATGTTTCCTTTTTTGAAAAGTTTGAACTTTTCATCTAAACAAGATTGAGAGAGTAAGAAAATGTATTTGTACACCTCTTGGGGAAATTATCGCTATGTTAACACCGCTTGGCATAATTAAGGTGCTAATTTCATTATTTAAATGTTGGGGAAATTATTGATGCCCCTAATCTGTACTTTCTTGGTATGTTCCCTCGAACATTGATATAAGACACTATTAACCGTAACATTATTTTTTATGCAACTACCTCTCAATTAAAAAAATACTTTTCTAAGCCAAAATACTCTCATTTGACCCATGTTTCTAAAATATAACACCCAACATGCGTCATTCCAGTATAGAAATACGTGACCAATCCAACTCAAAATGTGTGGAATGGACGTTTGACAAAAAGTGTTAGTTCGACACAGTTTGTGTTGGGCTACCTTTTTACATTACAAATATTGTCGGTCCAATACAAAATATGTTGGACCGGCTTATATTTAAATTTTACCGGCCTAACATATGGTACAACACAAAATGAGCTGTACCGCATATGTTGCGCCAATTCAACAAATTATTCTCATTGGCTTAGGGAGAGTGGGAAGCATATGACCTAAAAAAATAGTATTTTTGTCTAAACCAAGTCAATTTAAAGATGGTATTTTTGTCTAAACCAAGTCAATTTTTTTACTTAGCGGGGGTTAAAAAAAAGAAAAAGGTGTCAGGATTTATAGTGTACTACAAATCGGGGGTGTTTATATTTTTTTTCCTAAATATTAGGGTGATTATTTTAACCTTTATTTCAATACCTACCAAAAAAAATTCAAAATTAATCTACTCAAGATTGAGAACCCCAGGAAAAAAAAATGGTATGTTGATCATCTGACCCTGGCCTATACCTCTTATTACGGTTTTCCAGGAATATGTATTTTCTTACTTAAATCTTTTTAAAAGAGAAATTTACAGAAATATCTCTTTAAATTAATGTTAATAAAAAAATCTCCCTGAGAACTTGAGTACTAGGTTGATTCCTTTTTTCTTCTTCTTCTTCTTTTTTTCCTCCCTATTTGCCGTTACTTTAGATTTTTAAAATCTTAAAGTCTTTCTAGGTTGTTGGACATAGAGAAAATTTCATATTTTTACAATCCGAAGTTTTGAGAACTTTGGATTTTCAAACTTAGAGGCTTGCTAGATGCATAGAAAACTTAAGATTTTTACAATATGAAGTTTAGAAAACTTAGGATGTTTAAGATCCTAAATATTTTTAACCCTTATAAGCACCCGAGAAGAGGTCCAACTATTTTATTACAAATGCTAAACATCAGACCTTCAAGTTAGGGCGTTAGGGCAATGTTATAATTTAAAAAAAAAAGCAAAAAAATTGGGTATGAATGTAATAAGGTAAAGAATTAGGGTTTTTTTAATAACAAAATTTTGGGAGGACATATGTATAAATTACTTCTCAGAAATTTATGGAAATATCTCTTTAAACTTTCGTTAATAAAAAATCCCTTGAAAAATTGAATGTCATGTGTATACCCTGTTTTTTTTCTCCCCCAAACTGCTCCCACGCCAAATTTTCAAAATTTCATTTTTTTTTTTTTGACAATGTAAATTGGAAGTTCTTCTTGGCTTGCTGGACGCATAGAAAACTTCATATTTTTCCCAAGTTCTTTCTAGAAGTTTTCTTTGGTCTCCTGCAAGCTTGAGCCCTTCGATGCAGAAAGAACTTCAGATTTTCACAATTCAAAGTTTGGAGAACTTCAGATTTTTAAGATCCGAAGTATAAGGTCTAAGTCTTCTAATACAAATGTTAAATTCGAGACCTTTAAGATCTAAAATAGAGGCAACATGGTTATTTTAAAAAAAAAAAAATACAAAAATTTGGGTATGCATGTATTTTTCAAATGTGGAGCCAATGAAGGATATGTTTGGGTTTACTTTTTCCAAAATGGAAAAAAGAAATGGTATATAAATGGCACGAGAAAACAATGGTTTTACAAACCCTCCCCACGCTTATTTAGGTTTAGGAACACAATTTTCTTTTTTCCTTTGATATTTGCCCATTTGTTCAAGGTTAACAGCATAAAACTTAGTTATTTGTCATTTAGAAATCCTTGTTTCAATTTTTCTATTATAAACCCTTGTTTTGAGTAGGTAAGTAAGAACAATTAGGGTTGTTATCATCATTTCTCTCAAATCAAGTAGTCTGATTAAAATAATAGTTGTGCGCCCCTAGCAGGACTAGCAACAATTACCTCACTTTTTTGTTTTTTTTTTCCTTGTGTATCTTTAATTTATTTTAGTGACCTTGGATAGGTAAAGGTATTTATGTTATTTGGCCCGACCTTTTTAAGTTGGGCCAAATTATGAAAGTATCTGTGCTTCTTCGTGGTTTTTAATTTCGAACGCTGGCAATTTGGTCATTGTTTTGAAGAGTATTTTAGTGATATGAAACTTGAAAAGTAATTGTTATCATACCAAATGTGATGATTTGACGACTTTAATGATTTTTTAAGGTAATTTAGCCATTTTAAAGATACTACGCATTTTTTTTTCCCTTGGATTATCAGGTTTATTAACTAATTTGTGGTTTTATAACTGACTTCTTTTCTTGTTCAAGGCATCTATTCATTCAATTTAACTGCCCAAAAAATCTATTCATTTAATTTACTCTTTACTTGTTTTTGTTCATCAGGGATGCTCTTACTGGTGGTCATAAGCTACGGGCTCTCCTTGGGGTTCTTCTTGTTGGTGAAAGAGATTTGAATTGATCCTTAAAAACGATTAAAATCCTTGTGTTATGGAGTTTTCATATTTTCTAGTCAAGTGAAAAATCCTTTCAAAATTTCATAATGTCTTACCAATTAAGTGATTATGTGTTTGCGTGTGTTAAATTCTCAAGCTTAAGGTTCCAATATCACTGTAAGGATTTTAAAGTAACAATCTTTGAAGTGATATTTAATGATCTCCATTTCTTGATTGGGTTGGTTTTGACGGGTGTTATATTAAAGGCATATATAAATCTGAAACCCGAGCTGGCACATAGAAAATAATAAAAAATAAAGAAATTCATCTGGGTGGCTTCGAATAAAAGTATGCGCTTCCAAGGAGGAAAGTATGGGTATTAAGATGCTAAAAATGATGAATAGTGCGTTGCTAACTAAATGGTGGTGAAGATGTATGAATGAGGATGGACAATTATCAAACTATATTGGAGGAGAAATATGGAAGGGATAAAGAACATAATTTAGTTGCCAAAGGAGTTAGTAGGAAAGGAAATTTGCCTATTTGGAGAGGAACAATAGCTTATAGAGAACTGTTTTTAAGGAATATGCAAATGGAAAAGTTTATATAGAGCGGAGGCTTTAAGCAATCAAATTTGAGCCTACATAAAAAATTTCACTAGAAGAGGTTGTTTTGATTCTCAAATATTTCAAATTGATCATCTCGAGATCAAGATGCATGGACATGAGAAAAAAATGGATTTCAAGTTTTGGAAATAGTGTATTTTGTAATGCAATTTTGGACCGTCAATTTTCAAGATTTTCATCAATCTATCGATCGTCACTATTTTTAAAGCTTTAAATTTTATAAATAAATATAAAGATATATTTTAAGGCTATCACAAAGATTTCCAGTAATGAAACCACATTTCTCGATACTATTTGAAGGTAGGGTCTAATTTGATTGTTTAGAGCCCAGACTCTATACAAACCGCACCCATATGCAAATGGTGGTTGATTATGGAGAGAGAACAATATTTTGGCATGTAGGGGATAGGCCTTTAAGGATACAATTGTCTGATTTCTTTGATAAAGATCAAAGGGTTAAGATGCAGGAGGTGGCAATGGGTAGGGGCTGGGGTATGCATTGGAAAATAATTTGTAGATATAATAGGTTGACAGATGGAGTTAGTCATCAGTCTGTGAATTGTATTTATTAGTAAGGATAAGGTAATTTGGGACCAAATATGAATGGTGAGTTCTCGGTTAGGTCTGATTACGCATTGTTGTTTAATATATACATAGATGGTGGGAACAATCATCATCTTCAAAGTCTTTTATCAACTATTGGGGTCAGTACACAAATTCTGGTTTGCTATTCTCCTCTATTAAGGGTTATACCTTTAGTGAAGGCTACGTCTCTATATATTTTTTCATTATTGCCAATCATACCCTTTTGAGTCTATCTTTTGCCCTTCTTGAGCCAAGAGTTTGGTCATTTACTATATGTATCTAAAATTCCCACGTTGAGACCTTAAAAGTCCTATATGACAATAAAATTCTCAAATTTGGCCTGTCAAGGTCCAAAGTCCATTTACATCGGATCTTCAATGTGTTGGATTGGTGATATCCAAAATCACTTACATAAAGAAATTTTATATTATATGTGATTAAGATTGATATTGATAAGTTTCATAAAAGAAATAGAGATAAAAAAAAAATGAGGACTTTCGGATATATCTCTTGGTTTTGAGATATATGTAACATTTATAAGAAGTTTTTTATTTAGGTAGGTTCCTAATCTTATATATATAAGATGAAAGAGTACAGAATTTATGTGCCCTATTTGGGTCACCATATGAGAAAGATAATTTCCTTTAGAGAGAGAGGCATGGGCCTCCTAAGTCGGAAGTAGTCTCACTGTACCTTCTCTATCTTGTCTTTTAAAATTGCTCCCCTGGGATGGCCGATCTTTCTGACTAAAGGAGAATACTCCCCATAATCAAGCTGGGATGACTGTGGGTCCTCCATTTCCTTACAAGCCAAGACCAACAAGAATTCTGTCTCTTGGATATGATGTTTGAGAGTGGCCATATCACTCTCATTTTCAAGACATGCAATTTGTCTTGTGATCTAAGGCCTTTTTGAAGGAGAACGCTGAAAATCCGAATGAACATACTATCGCAAGAGCAGATCGGTTCTAAGATCTTTTAGAATCGCCTCCGCAAGATCCAACATAGATAAGGGTCTGGAAAGGAGTTTAAGTAATGGAGCAATAGATGGATTCTTTTCAATAGAGACCAGGTCTTCTATCTCCAATACCTCCCTGGCTTAGTGAACTATTGTTTCCATCTTCTTTTCAAATAGACTAGAGTACGAAACATTGAAGTCTGTGAGGTTTGTCATCAACTTCTTCACAAAGAATGGGAACATGGCTAGCTTAGAGAATGAGGCATGACCAAAAAGTTGATAGGTAGCTCTGAGAAGATCACGTCCTACCTCCATAGTGCGGATATCAGAACTATGACCATTAAGTCTCTTGACTTGATCAGGGAAAGGTAATCTCACATATGCCATAACAAGTCCTCCGTGGGTACGCCAATCAAAGGGATGGATAACTTGCCCAGAGTTAGAGGCAATGATAGGGATCAGACCTTCCCTTGGTTCCCCTTGCATTGTAGGGGCAATAATTCTCTCTACTTCTCTTTGAATTGCTAGAGGGATGATAATTGCATCCTTCGGAGTTCGATTCTTTTTATTCCGAAGGATTAAAGCCCTACTTGAGCTCCGAGTGGTCATTCTACGAGGGGATGTGACTGCAAAAGAAGCATAAAAAAAGAGGTGAGCATTGAGCAAGTCAACAATTCAATATGATAAGGGGTTTTCAAATGAAAGAAGAAGAGAAAAGCATCAGGAATTTTGCAGAATTTCGACAACATTTCCCCTATATGTAGAGGTTTGACAAAGAAGGTGTTTGGCTAGTCCAAAACACGAGGGAAATTCTAAAAAATCATAAGTCCGTGGGTCAAATGCCCATCGCGAAAAGTGACCCTGAAGAGCTCCCTTTTCTATCAAAAAAGTACCCAAGAGTGCTCAAAGATGCATAACTATGCATGAAAATGCTTAGAAATGCATGATCATGCTCAAAAGATGCATTATGATACATAACTATGCTTAACTATGCTCAAGTACATCAGAAAATGCATGAAATGCACACCTATGCTTAAAAGTGCTCAAAGGAATTTTAAGATCCATAACTATTAAGTGGAGATGCTGAAAAATGCCAAATTACGATGCAAAAATGCACTTGAAATACAAGGGGTGCGACAAAATCGTACAGAGATGTTTGGGATGCTAAATGTATTACAAAAGCATATGAGAATGTGAGAAAGTTACATGAGAATATGCTTCAAGATGGTCATGGTGTTCACAAGAATATCAGTGACATTCAAAATGCTTGAAAGAGCACATTTGAGGAGCACGCAAAATTTTTTTTTAGCAGTGCTCGATGAAGTGCATACACGGTGCTCAGACATCAAAAAGCATTGAAAAGAAGAAAGCAAGAATTACCTTGGGGGTTAGAAGAACTAGCCATAGTTCCCAAATATGAGCTCTTTGAAGATCACTTTTCACTCTAAAGGGGAAGGCCCTCTCACTCACTCTCTCTCGAAAAACAAAAGACAGGTTAAAAAAGGGGGGTGGGTGAAAAGTGCACCCCATTCCCCCCTTTTTAAACCTTGGGTGGATTCCTATGTCTCTCTCATCAAATCACCCGTCTCTTCTCTTCAAATACTCCCTAACGATCTCCCGTCCTTCTCTCTCTTTTCTTCTCTCTCTTTCATTGAAACTCACGGACCCACGCTTAAGATGGGTCCGTGGGTCTGTCGCTCCTTTTTCTTACAGTCTCTCATCTCTCACCATCAAACACATGGAGATGTTTATTATAGAGAATGGTTCCCACAAAAATTTTGGGTGGTTTTCTTGTTTAGTAAAGAGAAAGTCAGTTTCTCGTTACTCTCGCATCTCTATATGGTGTTGTCGGTAATGGTCTCTAAAAATAAAGATAATGAAAAACGATGTGATGTCGGTCGGGAGAGTGTATTTCAGTTTGTCATGTCTGTGTATGGCTCATCTGAGGTGAACCACATAAATCTCCATATTCTTGCAGTATATATATTTCATGTTTTATTTTTTGTACTTTATAAATCAACCAATCAGGTTTAGAGCTTCCGCGCGCAACACAATGTTAGAAAGTCCACTCACTTTTCGACCTTGAAGGGAGAAATGCTCTACTTTTAAACCTTCATGGTTTGAAATAAAGGTCCATACCAATGGCTTTGGACCTTGAAACTTTCAAGTTCGAAAGTGAATGCACTTAGGACCTGCTAAGATCCAAAGTAAAGGTCCATAGTTTAAAAGCACTTAAGACCTTCTAATATCCAAAGTGAAGGTCTAGAGTATATCTACTTGCTTCGGGCCTAAACCTTTGAGGTCCAAAGTCAAAGCAATTGCGACCTTCAAGGTCCAAATTGATGAGACAGACCCATGAAAGGAATTTTTCAGGACTTCGGCATAAAATGAGGGTATTTTGGAAAGGAA
>NW_006498137.1:1179930-1194483 GCF_000471905.2 Amborella trichopoda
GATTATCTCAAAATCTATTTTCATATATAATTATAAATTTTAAACTTCAAAAATAATTAAAATCAAGTAGATCTATAAATATATGAAAATCTTGAAAATGGATTGTCTAGATAATGTGTTGTAAGGTGCATCATTTCTAGGACTCAAAATCCTTTTTTTTATTTTTTCAGAGTCATTCATATCGATGTTGAAATGATCAATTAGAAGGTTTTTCAATATTAAAACAACATTTTCCAATGGATTTTTGAGGTGCATCCGTAGTTCTACATTTTAAGGTTGCAACCTTATATAAACTTTTCCTATATATATATATATATATATATATCGTAGTAGGGAACTCGAACGTAGATTATCTTGATTTAACTGCTTCGTTGATTTATTTATTTTTAAGTAATTTGATTGCTTAGTAATTTTTTCTTTTTTGCTCACTTGTCCTTTATAGTTGCAAAATAATTCTAGAGAGAATGCGTGCATAGAAGGAAAGAAGGGAACAATATATAGGAATATATATTGGAAAATTGTTTTATGCGGGCTGGACCGCATTTCTACATATACGTTCCAAAAAGTATAAAGCATCCATCTTAAAGATGATGCAATTAGGTGTTCTATCTAAAAACAATGGAAACTAACGGTCTAAATATTTCCTTAGTAGAATTATTATTTTTAGTATTTAAAATTTATTTATTTGTTCATATTCGTGATCTCCATGTTAGATATTACATGTTTTTAAATATTAAGTCTTAAAATACATCTCAAAAATAGGTTTATTAAGAGGCCCGTATTTCCACATATGCGAGCTTGGCCTCATGGAAACCAGGTCCATGTATAGATGCCATTTATTTTTTGGTGCGGTTTGTATAGAGTTTAGGTTCTAAACAATCAAATTAGAGCATACCTTCAAATAGTGTCGATAAATGTGGTTCTAATGTTGTAAATCTTTGTGATAATAATAAATATATTTTCATATTTATTTATAACTTTTAAAGCTTAAAAAATAGTGCAGATCGATAGATTTATGAAATATTGAAAATCTTGAAAATTGATGGTCCAAAAATGCATTACAAAATATACTATTTTTAAAAATTGAAATCTATTTTTTTCTCATATCCAGGTATTTGATGTTGAGATGATTAATTTGAAGATATTTGAGCATCAAAACAACATCTTCTAGTGAAATTTTTGAGGGAAGCTCTAATTTGATTGTTTAGAGCCTCGGCTCTATATAAATATTTGCCTTTATTTTTTTTATACAAGAAGGGCCTAGTGATTTTTAACTATTAGATTTTAAATGTGGACACTAACAATGAGTCACAAAATTTGAGAATTTTTTTTATTAAGCATTGTGCACAATTAATGACATACTCTTAGCTATTTGATTTTACATATATTTGATTTTACATGTGATGGCTCAAAGAAAGCGTCACCTTTTTGTATAAAAAATATAAACAGTCTCATTTTATACTTTAATTCTTCACTTAAGAATAATACAAATAGGTGCTTTAAAATCTGCAACGGCTCGAAGAAGAATAATACAAATAGGTGCTTTAAAATCTGCAACGGCTCGAAGAATTGGTCAACTTGGAAGATCAATGAATCGCCAATTGATATTGGGATTCAGGGGTGAGAATCAATGAATAAAAAAAAATGAAAAAAATAAAATAAAAATATAAATCATGGAAACGAGTGACTCAGATCACCCGGTTCTCATAGGATTGGCATGTAACCAGCCTAATTCCAGGTTGGAAACTGAGTTGGTTCCTATTGATTCCCAATCTAAATCGGCCGATTATGATGACCAATTTCAAATACTGTTAAGAATGAATGGAATCCATATGACATAAGCAAAAAAAAAAAAAAAATTATATTTGCCGGTTAAAAAAAAAGAAAATTGTTTCATGCAAGCCGGACCGCATGACTACATATGCGGTTCAAAAAGTGTAAAGCATCCATTTTAAAGATGGATGCAAGTAGTGGTTCCATTTAAAAATAATGGAAACTAACAGTCCCAATATTTTCTTATTAAAATTATTATTTTTAGTTTTTAAAATTTACATATTTTTTCATATTCATAATCTCCATGTTAGATATTACATGTCTTTAAAAATTAAATCTAAAAATCCATTTCAAAAATAGATTTATTAATAGGCCCGCATTTATACATATGCGGCTTGGCCGCATAGAAACCGGATACTAGAATAAACGTTTTTTAAAAAAACAAATTTCTTCAGACGAGGCCCTTCTCAATTTCGTCATAATTCATGCCTGGATGAAATCGTCATTTTCTTAAACAACTGGGCTCTTTCCCGTAACGTTTTCAATAGAAAAGTAGCCGTTAGCCCAACGGTTATATGGCATTCTATCGTTTAAATTTAAACCAAACCTTCCTCTCTTGCCATAATTCTCTGCGCAATTGTTTACATCTACGAAGCTCTGCACTATCAATCAACTTTTCCGTTTCAATTCACTCATTCATTTGTTTGGGCTATTACTCTTGATATCTAGTTAAACTTTTGCCTGCAGTTTCTTTTGGTTAATTTTTTATTGCAAATTTTGGGTGATCTGATTTTGTTTGGGTGATTTCTTGTTCTGCTAAAATTTGTAAGCTATCTTTGATCTGTAATGGAAGAAGAAAACAGCAAAAACCCTATCAAAATTAGTCCCTTAGAATCTCACATAGTTGAGATCCCAGTTGATGAAGAACATCAAAAACCCCATCTCTCTGCAACTGCTTCCTCAACTCAACACCCACTCCATGAGATCTCTGAAAGTCCAGGACATTTGCTTCTTCTCAAGCTATGGCAGAGAGAAGAAGATCTCTTTGCACATAGAATCGCTATTAAAGAAACCAGAATTGATACCACAAGGCGTGAAGTCTTTCAACTGTGCCTTTTCTTTTTTGCTTTTCATGGCTTCTTCTTTACCCTTCTCTTCACTTCTTCCATCCATTTGGAGAATTCTTCCTGTAAAAAATGGTGGGTTCCTTCCTGTTTATCCTTGATTGCCTCTCTAGTTACAATATGCTCTGTTCAGTACAAGCTATTTAGGTATTCAAAGGTTTTGAAGCAGTTGCAGAGAGAAAGAAGTGACAGTAGGGCTCTTGTTAGGTGCATTCAAGAGCTTAGAATGAAGGGGGCTAGTTTTGATTTGTCAAAGGAACCTCATAGTAGCAAGAGATTCAAGAGTTCAAGTGTAGAGGTTAAGCTTAATCCTATTAGATGGTGTTCTCAGAATCTGGTCACCATTCTTCTTTTGATTGTCACAGGGTTGATTTTCCCTGCCTGTAAGTTTATAGTGTGTGGTTGATTTAGGGTTTCTTTGTTTAATTATGGTCATCAATCAGAGACATCAAGGTAAGAGCACCGAGACTGTGAATCTGTTGTTTATTCAATTTAAATTGACCCTCCTCTATTTCTTCTTTGATTTAAAAATATGACCAGTTGAAGTGTATAGAAATGGTAAATCTTCTGGTTCAAATATTTATTTAATTTTTTTTTCCAGTATTTCAGAATATAAAACCATTGATTAGCATTGTACTACTCACTCCATCTCTATTTGAATTTTTTTTCTTCCAATTTTTATTTAATTTGATCCGTTTTCTCCTTTTAGCATTTTCTTTCCATTTTATTGAAAGGGTGAATTGAGTGAGAATGTAAAATTTGGGGTTTCAAAGATTTCTTTAACTTTTCGGAATTCTGTAGAGTTTAAAACCGTTGATCGTATTTCCTATAATTTTATTACATTTTACTCCAAGAGGAAATGTAAATCCATTGACTGGGTTATTTGCTGTGAATTATACCTTTCAATTGGGTAAGCTAGCTAGCTTATAGTAAATGTGCAAAAATTACCTGAGACTACTGAACCATTGAAGTGTTGTAAATGCAGGTTTATTACATATTTCTAATCAGAACTGAAGAGCTTAGAACAATTGTATACTGGATGGGACAATCACCATTTCACATAAACGTGCGCTTGTTTTATGGTGTGCTCTTTTTCCTTCTATTCTTTTCTTTTTGCATATCTTGAATTGATTTTCAAATGTTGATATTATTCTGGGTTTGCAGTTCAATTTAAATGGATACATGTTCACTGCTATGGGTCTATTCCAGACATCCATGGAAATTAATTTCATTGGTAATTTTTGCTACTTTTTCTCAGCTGAGTTTTGGTTCGTTTTCTCACATTTTCAGTCTCTCTTTTTGCCAGATTTCCTGACAGACACATTGGAAAATTATAATTGTAAGTTTTATGACTCCTTTTCTTTTTCAGTGATTTGGGAGACAGGATATTCTACGTGGGTTTTCTTGATGCCAGCCTAACACATTTGTGGAATGCAAAAGGCATCTGTGGACTGCAAGAGGCATCTGTAGAATGCAAGAGCTCTACATACCTCCCTCTCTCTCTCCATTAGTGGGGGGTGCTTAAGCTTTAATAACTCGAGGAAAAGCCAGAAATGGAAGCTTTGATGGGAGAGGTAGAAATACTGTGCATTTGTAGAATGCAAGAGCTCTCTCTCTCTCTCTCTCTCTCTCCTTACAGGACAGCTTGTGTACCCCTTGTACACACTGTAACTAATTTGGTCCCCCCCCCTCCAGTAAACAAGCTGTGTCTATTGGCCGTATCAAGACTTTTTAAGTAACCTCAAGATACTGTTTCTCTCTCTCTCTCTCTCTCTCTCTCATTTGGTCTTTCTCACTGTAACTAATTTGGTTCCCCTCAGTATACAAGCTCCGTCTATTGGCTGTATAAATACTTTTTAAAACCTCAATATACACTCTCTCTCTCTCTCTCTCTCACTCACTCACATACAGTTTTTGGTGATAGTCAAAATCACCGCACCTATATTTCATTAACAAAAATTGAGGGTATTATGGAAAAAGAAAAAAGGGGTTTCTTTGGTGAACAAGAATTGGTGAGGGCTAAGGAAGACTCATCCTTTTGAATGTCCAAGATGGAGATGGGTCTGCAAGAGAGAGAGAGAAGCCGGTATTCCCATGGGATTTTTGGGTTAGTTAAGATTCTCAATGTGCTCTTTCTGATAACGGAATAAAAATATTGATAGACGGTGTTGCTTGGTTGGGAGAGTATGGGAAAATCAATGAAGGTTTTATATCGATGTTTAGACTCTCAAGGTGCTCTTTCTGATAGTGGTATAAAAAATATTTATCGACGGTGTTGCTTGGTTGGGAGAGTATGGGAAAATCAGTGAAGGTTTTATACCGATGTTTAGACTCTTGTAACCCAAAATTGTATCTTCCTTGAGATAGTGGATTGCTAGTTATCAAGGCCGTGGATGTAGCCCTATGGGGTGAACCACGTAAATTGTGTATTGTGGTGGTGTGCTTTTTATGTTTTTTTTATTTCTCGCACTCGATTTGTAGTTGTATATCTACTTCATGGGACCATGGTATTTGGGGATTTCCTAATTCTGCAAACTATTTGGCTGAATTGAGTTGAGCAATGATTAATCTTGATTGATTTTTAGTGGAATCTGTAGTGGATTTATGTTTTTTTATTTTTAGCTCTCGATTTGTAGTTGTATATCTACCTCACATTTAACCAATCATATATACAATTTTGGTGGGATCCCTGGTATTTGGGGATTTCCTAATTTTGCAAACTATTTGGCTGAATTGAGTTGAGCGATGATTAAATCTTGATTGATTTTTAGTGGAATATTTAGTGAAACATCAATGTTCATAATCTTGATTGATTTTTTTCGGACGCCATCTACTCTTGATCACTTTATCGGTGAAATCTTTCAAACTCATGCCATGTACACTTTCTGTCCAATATATCTTGAGGGTCAGCTATGGACATAATAAAATTTCAGTTTCAGTTTTCAATATCTCTCATCAGGAATGCAGGCAAATTTCGAACTACAATTGGGAATAACAGCCAGCAAACAAAGCATTGATTTTGGTGCTAACTTGCTTCTCTTTCATTACTATATTGGGCTGATCCAGCCCACATATACCGCCGCTCCTCTTTTGCGTGTCTTCCATGAACAACCAAAAATGTTTTGGAAGCACAACCCCCTCCCTATTTTGCAAGTCAGCCTCAAAATTTTCTTCCCTGCGTGCGCGTGTTCCTGATTTCTTTAAGAGTCTTTGAAATCTTAAAGAACATCTCATATTCAAAGAGTGCCTTTCCACCATGATCTTGGGGAAATAGGCAGTATTTTCATACCTATTTTCAAAGAGTCTTTGATTTCTTAAAGAACATCTCATATTCAAAGAGTGCCTTTCCACCACGATCTTGGGGAAATAGGCAGTATTTTCATACCTTTTATTTTAGCTCTCTGATATCCACCTCATTTGACGAGACTCTTAAAATTCGTCCTACGCCGGTAAATTCCAAGTTTTAGCATTCCTTTGCGTTGTTGGGGTATCCACTGACAAACGCTCTCATCTTTGCTGATTTTAGCTTTATCACTTCACCTTGGCTTTTATTCCCAATATCCTCTGAATATGATAAAATGTGAAAGTGCAATTTTCATTATAGACAAAACGTCATAGTAACAGATAACTCTCAAACCCACGATTGAATGGATGAGATTAGCCTAACAATAAATAGTTATAATAGTAACAAAATCCCATCTTGAATGGGTCTTGAATTTTGAATCAAGTCAAAGTTGTTGTGGGTGTGTGAATTCAAAACATGAATTAAATAATCGTCAAGATAGGAACCAAGTTTCTAATACTCTCCCTCAAGTTGGTGCATGAAGACACGTAACACCCCAGCTTGGACAACAAGTGAAACTACGTGCACGCAAAGGGCTTAGTTGAGATATCTGCTAGTTGTATTCATGATGACATATGAAGCAGAGATGAGGCCAGATTGTATGTTTTCCTGAAAAAGGTGACAGTCCAATTCTACGTGCTTGGTGTTAATGGAAGACTGGTTAGCCGCAATGTAGAGAGCAGCTTGGTTATGATGATGGTGCATGGGCCAAGAGTGAGAAACCTCAAGATCAGCAAGAAGAAGCTTAAGCCATGTCAATTCGCAAGAAGAGATGACCATAGCTAGATACCCTACCTTAGCCAAAGAACGCACCACCACAATGGTTTGCTTCTTGGTGCTCCAAGAGATTGGACTTGCACCTAAAAAAGCAATATATCAAGCAGTAGAAAGACGAGTCATGAGACAACTTGCCCAATAGAGTAGGCTGTGAGCTTTAAGCACTTGCAAATGGAAGTAGAATGCCATGCCTTGAATAGACCTTCAAATAGCGTAGAACCCGTGTGACTTGCAAAGTGTCTATATGAATTGACTGAGCACATGTAATGAATAAGTAGTATCAAGGTGCATAATTGTCAAATACTCTTCCTACAAGACACCTGTAAGAACCAGGGTCGTCAACACCCATCATCAACCTTTAACCAAAGATTTTGCTCCATGGAAATCGGATTGGTTTGGATCCAAAACAACCAGTTTCTTTCAAAATGTCCAAGATATATTTCCGTTGGCTAAGGAAGATACCTTTAGCTGAGCGAGCAACCTCGATACCAAAATAATACTTGAAACCGGCTGCCTTGAGAGAAGTAGGGAACTTGTCAAACCATTGATGAGAGGCCTGCTTGAGGACATATACGACAATGAGATTCTCCCCCTTTCATGTATAACCAGGTGGAGGAGTACTATAGATTTCCTCATGTAAACATTGTTTACATCCAATTTGTGTAAAAGCTAGTTCCTTGCAGAGGCAAAAGCAAGTAAACACCACACGGTAACTAGCATGGCGACAGGTGCAAAAGTCTCATAGCAATCGAGTCTTGCGGTTTATATATAACCTTTGGCAACTAAACACGCCTTGTATCTCTCTATGGATCCATCAGCACGAAACTTAATCTTATACACCCATTTGCAGTCAATGGGATACTTACCAGGTGGTAAGGGTTGTAGGGTCCTGGTTTGGTTCTCTTCAAGAGCCTGAAGTTCTGCAGTCATAGTAGTTCTCCAATGAGAATGCACGATGACCTGTCTAAAACTACAAGGCTCATTATGAGAAAAGATAACAGGAAAAAATTCTTGATGAGGAGCAGAATAAACATCGGCAAGGTAGGGGGCAATAGGGTAGGGTTTACCTGAAGTAGCAAGCCTTGAAGAAAACTGTTTGGAAGCGTGAGACAAGAAAGTGGGATGCTGTCACGGGCTGAACAACAAACATGGTCATTTAGATATATCCTTTGGGGGTGTCATATGGAAGGCGGCAGGCTCTCAAATGATTATGATGAGGAGGTAGGTAATTATCGATTGGTTGTGAAACATCAGAGGGAGATGGATTGGAGTGTGTAGGGAGTGTGGGTTCTGTTGATGGAGATAGTCAATATTTAGGTAGAACGAAGTCATCAACAGCTCCATCATATTGGGCTTTAGGGAAAAATGCGAGGAGGGAGTGGTGGTTTCAGAGGGCAAAGTGGTTAGAAAAGGGAAAATATTTTCATGAAAGATTATGTCCCTGCTAGTGAAAATTTTCTTGGAACTAAGATCATACACCCAGTAGTCTTTTTGTCCAAGTGGATAACCAAAAAAATACAACATTTTTCTCTAGGTTCGAACTTGTATCTTTAAATGTCATTGTTATGGGCATAACACAGACATAAAAAAACGCCAAGGTGGTCATATTTGGGTTTGCATCGAAGGAGCATTTCATGCAGAGTTTTTCAGAAAGAACATGTTTTTCAAAAGAACATGTGTTTTTCAAAAAGAACATGTGTTTTTCAAAAAGAACACATTCTCCCCAAAAAGCAATTAATAAATTAGCTTGGAAACACAAGGCACAAGCTACCTCCAAAAGGTGATGGTGCGTGCGTTCTGCTATACTATTCTGCTGTGGGGTGTTGACACATGTTTGTTAATGTAATATGCCTTGCTCGTGAAAAATATTGTGTGAAATTAGAAAAGAATTCAGTGCCATTATCTGTTCTAACATGTTTGACATGACAATGGAATTGAGTTTTTAGCATGGGAAGAAAGTTCTTCATGAAAGGATATGTTTCAAGTTTGAATTTTATTAAGTATATCCATGTGCATCTAGAGAAGTCATCCATAATAGTAAGAAAATAAGGAGCTCCCGAATGAGAAGGGGTTGAGCAACCTCCCCAAATGTCACAGTGTCAAAAGGAGAAAGCATTTATTCAAACTCGAAGAAAATGAAAAATGTGTCTAGCCAAAATGCCATACATCACAAAATGCAACAAAACAGGAAAAATATCCAAATGAGATGAAGGTAAACTAGCCAAACTATGTTGGGATGGATATCTCTTCGATGCCAAAGTTTAGAGTTTGAACCACGATGTGCAGGAAGAGCAACCTGTTTTATTTTTCTGTGGCTGAATACGTTCTCTCCGGATTTGCCACAATAATATAGCAGCAACTATTTGTTCCCACAGCACATTCCCAACCTTTCCCAACCATTGTTGATTTTGGGGCTTTCTAATGGATTCCTGCCTGACAAAAGGCTCCCGCAGTCTGTTGGCAAAAAAACCAGAGTGTAGGGATAAAATGATCTATGACTTCTTAGGGCACGTTTAATGTGAAAAACCTCCCACATCATGAGAGAGTTTTTTTTCACGTGACAGTATTTTCACGGAAGCATTTTCATGGCCTTTGTATCTTCCCAAAGCCTAGCACCCCATGTGAAAGCCTGACTTTGTGGCAGGCTTGCAGACTTTTAGAGATCTCATGGTCTACTCCTTTCTGGTTCTATCGTGATACATATGCTGATGTCTCCAAGAATATCGCATCATAAGTGATTTCCTAGATAACATCAAAAGTGATTTTCCATATTCTCTCATCCTTAGTTATTGGTTGATAATAGTTAACGCTCTTACAAAAAAAAAAAAAAAATAATATATATATATATATTGGTTGATAATAAATTGAATGTAACTTTTCTAGAATATAGCATCAGAAGTGACTTCCCATATTCTCTTTACTTATTGGTTGAAATAAATTTAGTGCAACTTTTCTAGAATATAGCATCAGAAATGATTTCCCGTACTCTCTCATCCTTCCTTGTTGGTTGATAATAAACTTGATGTAACTTTTCCAGCAACTCCATGTATTATGCAATGGTGTCAGCCATTCTTATACAGCACATGGATGTAATGAACCAGTCTGCACTGCTACAAACCTGCACAATTTTGTATCTTTTGTTGTAAGGGCAGACCCACTTAAGGAACTCCATATCTCTCAACCTTTTGTGATGCGAAAATGGTGTATTTCTCCTTTTCCAACTAACTTATTCCTTAAATAAATGGTCTACAGTGTTCTATTCCCCTGCAGGCTTGAGATGAGGATGCTCTAAATCTTGATGATCTACTCTCTAAGTTGTCTACCATATACTGCTGATATTCTTGCAAATACCTCTACCACTATTTCTTAGAAGGATATTCGCCCTTAATCTTAATCTTTTTAACCCGAGGCCTCAAATTTTTTGGTGGAAATGCCTTGTGCAGCAAAATGGTGAGAACTTTCTTCTTTATTTGATGCCCATCATAACATCCTCATCGTTCCTTCGAAGTTCTCCTGATTTGGCATTCCAAACTGATATGAAGGTTTGATAGATGTTATTCACCCCCTAAATTTTGTTTTCCCAAGTTCCAACTTGACATAAAATCCTTCTAGATTGGGCATTGGTGTTGGTCCCTCTATCAGTGGTAAACAAGCAGTGGCTTCATATGAAAGACAAACTACCTTTTCCAATATAATTCCATTTCACTAGTGTCTCATTTCTGGTTCATATTTTGCCTACGTCTTCTATTATTGCCCACTTCATCAAGTAAAGCTCCACACAACCAAAATACATTCATTGGTCATAAATCCAACATAACTGACATTTTGGGATGAAAACAATGCAACTTCCTCCTCCTTTGGGTTGAAGGAGATCATGGGCTTAGAAGCTAGTGAAACTATCTCCTTGCAGTGGGAATCAAGATGGGTGCCCAGTGAATCGAAGAAATCTCAAAAAATACTTATGAATTGCAGCCCTATCAAAATAAGTAAAACCGCACCTTATACCAAAATAAGAAAATGGAAAATGGTTTGATAGGAAGCCCTATCAAAATAAGTAAAGCTTCACCCCTCATAACTTATTCAAAATTGCTATTCAAGCATTGGAAAATCTTTGCATCGATCATCTCGGCTTGAACATTATGGTAAAAAAACTAGGATTTGAGATGAGGCTTTATTTTGTTTTCATAAAAGCCTTAAAATACACTGACAATAAAAGGCCAAAAGAATGCCACCGTAGGTCATAAAAAAATGGAGATCCACACTCAGTAGTTTATGAACAAAAAATGTGCCATTGAAATTCACATCAGAAACATAGGGTACTCGATTCCATGTTGGTGGAATTGAGGTTATGCTTACTCATTAAACGATGTTTTTTAGTATAAGGATCTAGGTCCTATTAATATAGGATTGAGATCTCTTATTTTCTGGATTAAACTACGTAAACAAGAAACGCCTAGAATTGAGATCCCATGTTTCGGAGCGCCGGAACGAGATCTGGGAAATTGAAGTGACCCCTCCTTAGAAGATCCTGAGATCTGAGTTACTCAAAACCGGCCCTTGTCAGTTCTGGATTAATTCAAGAGTCGTGTATGTTCCAAGTTTGGCTGAGTCAGGCCATGTCTGACTGAATCTACAAAAAGGCTGGAGAATATTCTTCAAAAAGTTGGATTCCAAAAGATGAGACTCAGCCACTTGACTCACTGAGCCGACTTGCCATAGGCAGTGGCCAAGTTTTGGATGAGTCTGAGCTTTAGAACATTGGATAGGAGTGCTAACCTTGTAATTTAAGCATAATTGGGCATATCATCCAAGCATGACAATTGCCAATTACCTTGCAATAATTTTATCTCCATAGAGTACATGGTTAAACTTTAAACTTTCATGCTATGATGCCCACAAGTTACAACAAGATAGAGATAAAATGAGTAATGCAATGAATGACAACATTAATACTTCATTGATATGAGTAACTAATCACATGACAGTTCAGTTCTTTTTTAGTAGTTGCAAAGCTTGGTGGCTTCTTCAAATTAGTTATTCTTCAACTTCTAGAGGGAAAATATCATAAATCGAAATACTATAACATAAAAAGCATATATAATTTGTACATCTCTTTTATTTATTGTCACATGGATGTGGCCTGGCTGAGTTCAGGACAAGTCCAAAGCTCAGAAACTCATTAAGCTTGAGTCAATTTAGAGTTCTAAAATGTTGAGCACGACGACATGAGTATGCATCACTTCAAGTAGCACTCATCCATTAGTTAATCATCGCCATGGATTCAACATATATAGCATACTTTTGGGATGATGAAAAGCACAAGATGCATAACAAATAGCACTATGATACCGCAGGAATTCCGTGAGGCTTGAAGCTTTCATGATGCTCAAAAACAGAACAGTATTTTCATTCTGCTTGATAAATTTAGATACTTTTGCTTTGGTAAACTTCAAATAACAAGGTGTCGGTTTTAACCGCAGAGTCAGGATTATTGATTGTAGTTTGGCTTTGACTGAGGTGTTGGTTCTGATTGTGGTTTCAGTTTGACCATGGTCTTGGTATTTTTTACTGTAGTCGGCTTTGACTGAGGTGCTGGTTTTGATGGTGGAGTTGGTTTTCACTGGAGTCTATGGACTTTTTACTACAATTTAGCTCAGACTTGCAAGTATATGCTTGGATAGGGACATCCAAAGCTTTTTGACTGATTTTGAAGCTTGAAGTCTTCTGCCTGGGCACTTAATCAACCCCAGAAACATTCCCAAAAGCCAACAGAACCAAAATATTTCAGATCCGCAACCCTGGTACTTTAAGAGGGGCATAGAGAATGCAACATACACTCTCATCTTTGTGTCTGGCATTAGTATGTATGCTACCGCGGGCTATAAAGCACATCGGAATGCAAGCTTTGTAATGTGCTCCAGAGCTTGGCCAGTTCCAAATCAACATGCTAAACCCACAGATGTGAACTTTCACCATTTTCTCCTTTGACAAATTCTGGTGCAATAATCATGGTACTCTACCAACCTCCCAAAATATTTGTGATCGATAGGATCATTCAAACTACCTCAAATCAGCTTACTCTATTTATTATATATTCGAGATTTGATTTTCGAGGCATGGATTTGAGCCATTTTTCGAAGTCCAAAACCTTATGAAACTGATTTTCGGGCTTGAAAAATCTAAGGTTCCCTGAGTTGGGTAGAACATCAAATATTGCCAGGGGTAACACTTGTTGGCTTTTTGCGTCCTCGAAAGCCAAACTTTAAAGGATCATTATTATTTGTTCGATGTACACCTTAACTGCCTAACTGATGCTTAATGAAGGTTAAAACCAATTTTGAAAACTTGCCGAGTCGAGCTGGACTCGTCCGATTCGACTAAAGAATCGTCTGCTACTGAGCCGATTCCACGATAAAATTGGGAATCGCCCGGTTCTCTCTGGACATGGGTGATTCCGAATAGTGAATCGCGAGTCTCAACGAAAAAACCCGTATTGTTTGGATTTACACGTGGCAGCGTCATGTTCGTGATACGTGGCCATCTCACTCAGTCGACCCGGAGTAGAATCACGTTCGTGACACGTGGCCACCTCACTCAGTCGAGCCGGACTTGACCGATTCGACTCGAGAATCGTCTGCTACCGAGCCGGTTCCACGAAAAAACTGAGAATCGCCCGTGTCCAGAGAGAACCGGGCGATTCCAAATAGTGAATCGCCCGTGTCCAGAGAGAACTGGGCGATTCTGAAGAGTGAATCGCAACTCTCAACGAAAAACGTTCATGACACGTGGCCACCTCAGGTAACTCACCTCACGTTTGCCTCCCTCGCGTTTCTACACGCGCAATTGAGTGTCAATGACACATGACTTTATAGAGAACCAAGCAACACTTATCCTTCGATGTGGGATAATTCCCACAAAAAATCATTAAAAAAAGATGACAGAATATATATTATTATAGACGCTACTAGAATTACATGTGGTGATGTGGCTGTGTTGACAACACTGATTTTGTGATGTATGTCTTGAGTTCGAACCCCATAGCGTACACCAAAAAAATATTTTGAGTTTGAACCGCTTAGCGCACAACAAATTTTTTTTTTTTAGTTCAAACCCTTTAGCGGACAACAAAAAAATACAAAAAAAATTTTGTTGTCAAAAAAAATAAACAAAGGATAAAAATATTGTTGTAAAAAAATAAAAAAAATATAAAATAAAAAGTTTTTCAAGATAAAGATAAAAAAGATAATACAACATTTTTTTATTTTTCTTGTAAAAAAAATACAAGGTAATATAACAAGTATTTCTTGCAAAAAAAATAAACAAAAGGCATAAAAAAATAAAATATGCTTTGGCAGCATCATTTTTTTATTTTTCTTGTAAAAACAATAAAAAGTAATACAAATCTTCTTCTTTTGTCAAAAAAAAAAAACAAAGATAATCAACAAGTATCATATTTTTCTTGTAAAAAGAAAAAAAAGATAACACAATAAGTATTTCTTGTCAAAAAAATAAAAGGTATTTCTTCATACAACCTAG
>NW_006498137.1:1209017-1224805 GCF_000471905.2 Amborella trichopoda
GAGAGAGAGAGAGAGAGAGAGAGAGAGGTGTCCCCTACACTAACATGAAAAAACAATTAAGCAAGCAAATCACATTCATTTCCTTAAGGTTGAAATAGCATTAGGAAAGAGGGCCCTCTCCTTTTTCTTTTTTTGTCCCCTTTCTTTTGCCAAAGTATGCTTTCCCTATTTTCATATGAAATGCTCAAGATATATGTATTCACAAGTTAATATAGCAAGCTTTAGTGACATCAAGCTCAGGATATATATTAAATGCTAAATATCAATGACCAACCTTTATGCATGTGTAAAGTTCTGCAGCAATTTCAGTTAAGAGTCAATAGTTCAGAATGGTCCTCAAACTAACTTGAAAAACACATAGCTGTTTACACCCAAATATGTGATAAATCATCCACTAGATAGGACACATACGCATACACTTTGAAGAGAAGAGGAATGAGAAAAGGGCAAAGTCTAGCCCCTAGCTCTACCTCAAAGAAAGAATTCTTTTAGAAAATAGACATGAAGGTCTAATCAAAACTAGACTTAGGGCACAAATATGATGATCCTTACTCGAGATCTAGCAGCTAGGTGCTGATCTTGCTTCACCTTTTAACAACTGACTACAATTACTGATGAAAGACACTTGAAGATACACATTTTTGTATTTTAAAGCAATAAAAATTAATGGTCTATATCTTAATTTATTAAGAAACAAAGAAAACAATTGAAATTGGCGTCAAATTGCATGTAGACATGAAATATATAAACTAGAGAGTAAAGAAGAAAATATCTTGGCAGGCCATTAGGGAAATCAGCACCTGGAGTAAACCAGAATTGGATAAAAGTGCCAAAGGGAGAATTTCTCTTGTGCTAAACGAGCACTAGGATCATGTGCAAATGACTTGCAAAAGAATGAACTTAGAGAGACAAGTATTGATGGCTTGGATCTACAATATAGTAAGATAGGTGTTTCTCCTCTTAGATTTAGGGTTTTGGTGATAATTCTAAAGTTTGATGGGGCGGGATGGTGTTTAGGCAGTTTTGAATTTGGTGATAATTTTTGGAGACAATTCCTTTGAGCCTTTAGTTAGTTTCTTTGGAATGTGTGCTCCAACTTCCTAAGAGCTTTCCTTAATATCACCTTTGGTTGCTCAATAGCCTCTATGAGGTACAACTGATCAAGGTCCTTTTGTCACCCTCAAGTCATGTTTTGAACTTCATGTCATGTGATTTGTTTGATTTCCACCTAATCCCTTCCTTAGGAGTTTATCCATAATCTAATTAGTAATTGCTCCATGTGTTTCCAAGCTTTGAATAGGAGGCTGTGGACCATGGCACCCTTTACGGTTTTCACCTATGTGTTTTTTTTCTATCAATTTTGTGTTTTACACATGGTGTTACCGTATGCCATTTATGCTTTCACTCGGTGTCCATTTTTCAAACTTTTTTCCTTAGGCTCTTACAGCTTTTCACCATGTTCCTCCTTCCCTTTTTTTTCCTTATTCACATGTAGAAGCACTCAACAGGAGTAGAGACAAGGAAGTAGTTAAGATTGACGGCCAGGAAGTAAAAAAAAGACCGCACTTTAGATATCTTGGTCGATAATCTAGGAAAATTGAAAGATTGAGGAAGATGTTGCACACAGAATTAGAGCTGGCTGGGCACAGTGGAGATGTGCAACTGGAGTTTCATGCGATTGCCAGATACCAATGAAGCCAAAGCGCAAGCTCTATAGGACAACTGTGAGACCGGCTTTGTTTATAGGGCGGAATGTTGCGTGGACAAAAAACAATATACCCATATAATGAGTGTAACAGAGGTGAGGATGTTGAAATGGACGAGTGGTAAAACAAGAAGGGATAGAATTCAAAATGAATCCATTCAGAAAAATTTAGGTGTGGCACTAATAGGTGATAAGATGAGAGAGAGAAGGCTTAGGTCGGCTGGCCATGTGTAGCATTGACTCAATACAACACTTGTTAGGAGGTGCAAGTTGAGTTAGTTCAAGTAGAAGAATTGAAAAGGGCAAGGGGTAGGCCTAAAAGGAAGTGGTTGGAAGTAGTCTAAATAGATATGTGGACTTATGGCCTCACTGAGGGTATGAAGATTCGTGTAGCCGATCCCAATTAATTGGGAAAAGGGTATGATGATGATGATGATATGTATAAGCACTCGAGGTGCATTGCATTGATAAGATCTTTGAGCCCTCTCTTGGTCCTTTATTTTAAAAATCTCTTTAGTGTAGGTGTAAAGCTATCATTATTTTGGGTCCTTCCCAATTTAATAAAATTTACCCAATGGAATCTTCTTGAGTACCAGGTCACTAGCTTTGGACTGCCTTGGAATGACCATTCGTAAGCCCTTTAAATTTTGTTGTAGTAAGCTCGAGCAAGAGTATCCACCTGGGGTTGCCTCTCATCTAATATTTCAAGGCATGCTGAGCAGTCCTCCCTTCTTTGTCGTCCTATCACTGACTTATGAGCCACAATTCAAAGAGAGGGGACCTCAATCTTGATAGGTAAGTCTGCCTCCAGTTAATACACTAGGAGGCAATACAGAGTAAGGCCTAATGAGGTCTTCCCATAGATCCATGAACAACACCTACCTGCTAGATTTATAGTATAATTACATCTCTGTCCTACAGACTAGTTTTGACTGTACCTGCATCTCTAATTTTTAAAAGGTCCGCTTTCTTGAGGTGGATTCTAGGGCTAGAAATTGCCATTTTCTTTTCCCAACTCTTTTGGGTTTAACGGATTTTCAAGGCACTTCATCTAATGATTGAGATGTCTCAGATTTCGCTAAAGAAATCACTCAAACAAGATAAAACACAATAATATATATACCTGGAAAACAGATTCAGCATTTCCATCAGTAGCTGCCTTCAACACTATTTCTTTCAGCCTTGTTGCAGCATCCGAAAGGTTTACAGCTGTGGGTCGACTGCAAATATAATAAATAAAATGAAGAAACTATAAGCAGATTCAGAGGATGGTGTAAAGGGGAAGTATACCACAGACCAAAGAATATGCCAGTTGGTCCACCAATTTAAGTCTTGATATTCACCTGGAAACTAAGTATTCCAACTTCTTGACCAGAAATGAAGCAGCATCAGTAGATGTGCCATCAAAAGATTTCAAGTTGGAGACTTCTACAGCTAGTGAGAGAGCTGCTGATATAGCAATTGCAGGTGCACCACGGACCACCAGGTCCTTTATTGCGATCCTGTAACAATAAATACATGATTGTTAGGAAGATTATTTGGGGACCAGTGCGTTACCAGTAAAGCTCAAAGCAGGACCAAAAGAATTTACTATTGTTTGTACGCCAGAAATTCACAATTCCAAAATGGAGCTGATCAGTTTGAAGGAGCAAATCCACACTCATCAACTTTAAAGTTTGACACAGAAAAATGTAATACCAATGAAATCATCAAACTCACAACTACCAACACTCAATGATATTATAGCAATCAAAATACTCAGTTTAGTTATATAATTAATAACTAAATAGTATTTCCAAGACAAGAGGAGAAGGTGGACACAGAGAAACAATATTGAAAATCAAGGAAAGAAGATGTGATTATCAGAAGACATTAGAAGCACTCATGGAGCATATAATCAGTGCAAACATTTTTCTTCCTTTTTTTTTTTTGAAAGTGTTAACTGTATGATTCATGCAAATATCTTTTTTTTTTTTCAACCTTTAACTAGGACAGTTACCAGTTATGGAAAAAGAAAGAACCATCAAAGAAAAATACAATACAAAAGAAGCTCAGAAGGACAGCCATCAGTATGAACTTAAATATCCAACATATTTTTATTTTTATTCCCTTGGCAGTGACTAAATCCTACTGAAAGAACGTGATAAACACACAGCTTCTTTTTCAATGGATCATTTGCTTTATTCCAAGAACATAGGCAGCACATTACCATCCACTCTCAGTATTGTTGATATCCAAGTATACAGACTCATGAGGTAGTCTTTGCTGTTAAGAAGTATCAACAAGAAAAGGTGAGTAACTTTCTTTTAAAAAAAAATAAGAAAGTTGAGAACACAGACCACCGGACAAGAAAATTAGATAAAAAAGGAAATAACTATAAATCGCATCAGGTGCATTAAACCATAAGGATCATTAAAAGTCAAAGGCAAAGGATCCAATGTTTTCAACTATCAGAATATACATATATAAATACTTCCTTAAAAAAACGAATAATATATATATATATATATATACACACACACACACACACACACAATCCATTCAAGTGCTAGACCAGAAAATGATATAGCTAAGATGACTTAAGTAAGAAAGAGCTTTTCTTTTTCATACATAATAATGCTAGCAGAATGAGAAAAAGATCATAAGAAAGACAAAAGAGGGAACCCCTCAAGATAAATGATTACGGTGACCTTAAATTCTACAACCCTATGGCATTTCTTAGTCAGACCAACGCAGCCAACCTAGCAATCATCAAACTCAACTCTCTAGAAATATGTTAGCAATATTTTTTTTTTGAGAATGTTAACTTTTGTTAGCATTAATGTCAAAAGAGTGTGGGAAACTAAATCATTTCTCAATTCGGATGCAACGAGTAGAACAATCTGAACAAAATTTGAATTAACAGTCGAGAAAGTATGGCCCTGAAATTAGATAGTTGAACTTTATGCAAGGATATGTTTTCTTTTGATACATAGAATATCCTATGAGACATTGACACCAAGTTTCTGGGGGTCTGAGCACATGTCAAAGCATGGCTGATACCGACATGCATGTTGAAACCTCTAGAAACTGATACGACATGACGAATAAGTGTCCAATACCGTGTCTATGTTTTGAGACAAGTTTTGACTTGAGAATGTTGTGTTTCTTGTTTAAAATGCCAGTTTTCATGAAACTTTTTTAAATTTCAATTTACTTTTAACTTTTTTTACCTAGGGTGTACTTGATGATGATAAGCCGACCCCATATAGTTGGGATAAGGTCCGGATGACGATGATGACCTAGGTTGTATTTGAGCTATTCTTCCAATAAAAGTATGCTTCTTTTTTTTTTAGTCTGGTATGAATCTCTAGCTCGTTTGTTCTTCAATGTTTCGCTTCTTCCCTTCATCAAACCTTACCATGCAAGGTGCATGCATGTGTTTAACTCATATTGTTCTTTTTCGTAGTATAATAGAGATCTCACCGTTTTAGAAAGATCTGGTAATCAATTTCTTCGTAATAGGCTTCATTCTCATGTAAATCTGTGCACCAATGATGTCCGTAACAAGTTCTATGATTAGTATTTTTTTTTTTGTTTTACTCTAACTTTCTTTGTCAATACTAGTATGTATTATAGTCTATCTTGGTTTAGTTTGTGAATATATTTCTTTAGAATTTTTTAATATAATTCATTTGACAATATGTAGTGCTTCCATTGTCCAAGAAAAAAGTATTTAGTTATTAAAAATAAACTCAATTTTCTTGATACTTTGTTGTACTTCAGCCTTTTGTCTTGATTTTTGATGTAGTGAGTTTTGGTTGTCTATGGTACGCACTCTCTATCTTGATAAAAACCTTGACTTGCAAAAAGAGTCAATTTCGTTTGAGAACATGGATGGGAGATTGCACAAACTTTCATTATATGTACGCGGACACACACATACAAATTCCTTTGAATAGCAACTTCTAGTCCTGCATGTGCTTCCAACCATGTGGCCACCTTTAATGCCAAAGGACAGAGTTGCACCTTAGCATTGCATGATGCTCCTAATCACACCTCCAAAACCCATATTTTTTGAGAAGGGTCCAAGGCCCATATTGCCTTTCACCACTCTTATCAAAATTAAGATTGCGGAACCATCAAGCACATCATCTAAACAACTCCAAAACATGATTGTCACATTACCAGATTTCGCGATGCCTTCGGGTAGCCTTTTCCAACATCTATCTCAGTTACTGTTGTACCTTTGAATGTCACATCCATAATATAAGTTGACTTAACATCTCATCATACGGCCTGAATAGCCATATGTGTTTCACGGTGATGTTGCCAAGCCTATAAATCAAACAGTTTTGATGCTGATCTGACTTTGGTTTGAACAAAGGTTTCCCAGTGTGATTAAGATGCCTCTCATCAAACCTTTCCGAATAGATGTTTTATTTTTGCATAAAAAAATAATGCTTGCATTAACATTCACAAGTGATACTATCAAAGCAGATACAATAGAAGTCCATATCATTGAACGGTAGTTGGCTCATTAGCTGAACAAGATTAGCTTCAGTTGCGAGGTGGCTAGCAAGCAATTTAAACTCATGACAAAGTAAATTAGCATGTCCAATAAGACTGATGGACAAGTGAAACCATGATCCTGAGTTCAAGGGAAAGGAGCCCCAATGGTTAAAAGAAGAGTATGTAGGTTTAAAGAACATTATCAAATGCGACCAGTTACTGAAAAGGGTGGAAATCACATCAAGATACCAATTCTTTTCATGATAAACCTTAAAAGTTTTTTTTAGGCACTCATTAATATTAAATATTAATTTTTATAGTTGAAATAAATGATGTTAAATAAATTGACGTATTAGCACAACATGCCAAGACCTATAGGCTATAGCAATTCCTCAAAAAATCTTTTTAGCAACCAACTGATTTCATAAAACATGTATCGACGGCTAATGAAACATAGTGGTTGCCACTAATGTCAACAGTTACCCAACAATGACTTAATATACCTGATCGAGAAGCTCAAGGCGACCAGGTGAGTAGCGAATTGACTGCAAAGAGCCCTCTTCCTTTCCTTCCATTTGGACTGATCCAAGTGCCATATGGAATGCCTAAAAAGAATTATGTAGAGAATGATATTAGCATTATAAAAGCACCACATAAGGATTAGAATATCCACATGATCTACAAGAACTTAAAAACAAAGAACCGAAAGAATGAAACTTAAATAGACAAGAATGGGCTCAAGGCTAGGTAGTCAGGGTGGCAAGAAGCCACAACATGATGTCTTGAGTTCCATTCTACCACAAGTAGGGACTCTTTCCTAATAAACTACCCAAAAAAAAAAACTTAAATATTTTAACTACTCCAAAAAAAAAACTTAAACAGACAGCCTGATGGAATTTTTTGGTGCTCATATAAATTGTTTTTTAGTTTATCAAAGGAGTGACTCATTGGCAAAATCAATTGAGTATGGCTAATAGTTTCGTGCATATATAAATTTCAAAATACAAGGAATCAAGCATTAAGGAGACACGACACTGCGAATAGGCATAGAGAAGAATATATTCAAAAAGTTAGATTGTTATCTTTAATTAGTTTCCAAAAGTTAACCTTTTCTAAAAAAAAAATTTATTTTCCAAGGAAATATAAGCTGAGTAAACTAACAACAAATCCTAATGCAAAGAACTTCCCAATTGCATTTAAGAATACCCAGACTCAAGCACGTAAAAAACGTTCTATGGGTACATAAGCATGTGGTAAGATTAGAAAGCACACCCACGTTAGATCCCATCAATTTGAAAATTGGGGGTCACGAATAAGTGAAAAATGGTGACGAAGAGCATTGAAGAACAAAATATACAAAAACATTAAAACCATAAACGTGAAAATTTGAGGGTTACAGAAAGAAATGCTAAAGCCAAGTAATAGAAATAATAACCATAGTAAGAACCAAAAAAAAAAAACAGAAACAAAAACAAAAACTATAAAAGAAAGGAAGTTCCCTAGAAACGGGAACTAGTATGAGAACCAGAATAAAATGGAAAACATATTAGAATAAAATAATGCAAAACAATAAACACTTGTAAGCAGGACTAAAACCCCATAAGATTGATTAAACCCATGAAAGGAGAATTTGGTTTGACGGATTTAATAATTAAAACACAAACAAGTTTGAAATTAAATTGAGAAAGCAGAAGATTAAACAACATCTTTAAGAAGAGAAAAATTTGTAAAACATAGCAGTATCACATTCTAGACAAAGGTTACAGCTAGCAAGTCCTGCTCATATTTTGCACTCAAAACTCAGGAACAAATTATAGCAGCCCAACCAAAATGGAGTTGCGGTCCATTCAATCGTATGGTAAGCCTTCTTTCATACTCACGAACACACCATTTAAACTATAACACAATTACAACAATTCAAAAAGCCCAAACTTCTATTCAAGCAATACCCAACTTAATTTTTCTAGCCAAAATTTCAAATTATCATTAGCTAATTTCCTCCATCATGATCAGATTTGGGATGCAAATTCGCCGAAGTTTCAGGAAGAAAAAATAAATGATTTTGGCCTTAATCCAAATAAAATGCCTAGGAAATTGCAGACAAAAGGGAGAAAAAAGAAGAAAAACCATGTATGTTTAGGCCAAGGCAAAAAGAAAATTTAGCTTAAAATCTACTGAAGCTTTGAACATCATGAACAGATTAATGGAATTTACCTGAATTTTTGAACCAAGGAAAACAAAAACCCCAACTGGCAGGAGCGCGAACTTCGAGAGAAGAAAGAGAGATAAAGAGAGCAATGGTTAGAACAGAGAAAAAGCAAATTATGGGATTTCTTTTAACTGACAGAAAGAGAGAGAGCTTAGAGCAGAGAAAAAGCTAATTAAAGGATTGCTTTTTTCTATTTGAGAGTGAGACACAGATTTTCAATTAATAAGAATCTGCTTCTCATGCCGCCTTTTGACTGTTGTGAGTCATCATTATACACGAAGGGCCGCGCCAGAAAACTAACAGAGTGGCTACCAGCCCGGCGGCGTGGCTCTAACACGTTGGCAAGTCCCCTTTAAAACACTGATTTTTTTTTAAATGTCCGGTTTTTTTAAAAAGTGTCCGATTTATTTTAAGAAAATGTCCGATTTTTTTAAATACTTTTAGAACTCAGAATTTTTCCAAAGATCTTAAAAAAAATCGCATTTTATTTCTTCCCTAGTTTATAAAATCCAATAGTTTATCTTTTTTCACAAAAAAAAAAAATTTCTTCACTACAATTTTATTCGAAAAAATTACAAAAAAACTCCAAGACTATACTATCTATGCAACCTACCCCCACCTTAAGTTTTGCTCTCAGTTTTTTTCCTACTACAAACTTTTTATGCAAATAACCCCCCAACCCAAAAAAATAAAAAAAGACTAAACTACCCTTAATACTATTTCACACACTTCTCTCTCCAGCAGTAGAACCTGTGAGACACAGCGCTCCGGTAGTAGCAAAGGGCGCTCCAGCAGTAGCGCTCTGTGTAAGGACCGAAATTTCCCGGCCACAGTGTCATGCACGGCGGTAGGAGTATGTTAAAAAGGGGGGCAACACCATTTGTGGTTCCTGGACCAGCGCCGGCTATGAAGAGAGATGGACCAACACTGGCTGTGAAGAGAGGTGGACCAGCACCAACTGTGAAGAGAGGATGGACCAGAGCCAGCTGTGGACCAGCGTCGACTGTGAAGAGAGAGATGGACCAATGGCAGTTGTGAAGAAAGAGATGGACCAGTGCCGGCTGTGAAGAGAGAAAGTAGGTCAGCACCGGTTGTGTTTTGCATGTGCGTAGCGCCGACTGTGTCTTTAACGTGCATGGGTTGTGAGTGCCACTTGTTGAGTCCATGCTATTTTGACTGCCACTTGTCCAGGCTTGGCGCCACTTGGACAGCCACCCCAGCCTCATGTGTACTTAAGCCTTCCCTCTCACCCACGCCATTCATTCTTCCCTCATCTCCTCTCTCTCTAAGGCAAAAGTTTGGAGAAGTCACTATAGGAGGCAGCCATTATTGGAATAAAAGAGGGCTGTGAAAGAAGGTTTGGGGAAGGCACTTTTGCTGTTAAGGTAAGTGGATCCATTACGATTGCATTATAGTCATAAGGATTCATGGATTTATGCTTAAGAGATGAATAATGAAAGTGTATGTGATGCGGCAAATTATTATGCCTTGTTCACCGAAAGTTGGGGGTTTTGTTTTGTGATAAATGTGGAATGAATGCATGATTCATAAATTCTGTAAGAAATGTATGTTTGTGTGTGAACATTGTAAGAGAATAGTTGTTATCAAGTTCTTCACCATGAAATTGAGGTTATGAAACATGTTCTTGAGGTATATGTGGCATTACTGCGGAATTCTAGGACTGTATATGTTTTTGTAGGGGACCTTTGAATAATCAAACAAGGTCCAATTGACCTCAAATCACCGTCATTGGAAAGATATGCAAGCCAAGTAAAATGTTCGTGTTTACCCACTATCGAAATTTTTTATAAAAAATGAAGTTATGTTTCAAAATGTATGTATAGGTCATTGTTGACTGTTTTTCCTGGATTTTCCACAAGCACTGTTGTGGTCACTAAGTTTAACTAACCAAACGATATCCTTTTCCTGTCAAAACTATAGCCATTTGAAAGGTCCTTGAGTGGGCTAAAACTTGCGTGTAGAATTTATTTTGAAATTCTTCTTAGAATGAAAGTGATGATTTATTTTATGAAGATAGGTCACTGTGGATAGTTTCAATAAGACTCAAAATTATTACCTTATTTGGCACGGACCTTTGAACAACCAAATGGAGTTCAAATGTTTTCAAATTGGCTTTGTTAGAAAGATATATGTCTTGTCTTAAAATTTGATTTTAAGATTGTCTCGAAATACTTCACGGTTTGAGCATTATAGTGATACGAAGTAGGTTTGTTCTTTGTTCCATGTGCACAACAGGGTACATCTAGTAAACCCCCATTTCCTTGAACCTCTAAGAGAGCAAATGGGGTCCAATTGTCTTCAAACCAACCCCATTTGAAAGATGGGTGTGTCTAGTATAAAATTTGTTTTGGAACCGTCTTCAAATTCTAAATGGACCAAAAGTTACAACCTTAATTGTGAGTGCACGTCATTGACCATAATTTCATGGAATTGAGCTGCAATGCTTAACTGTGATATTGTCACTATTACTGTGATACTGCTACTGTTACTATGATACTGCCACTGTTGTTGTGATATTGCCACTGTTACTGTGATACTGCTACTAATTTTGTGATACTGGAAGTATGATAATACGATACTGACCCCTACGCAATGGATCACCCATTGGTAGTGGGTACTACTATATTGCTGAAACATTGATATTGTAAGCCATTTTGTGATTGACCACTACACAATGGGGCACCCATTGGTAGTTGGGAATGTTATTCTGTGACACATTGTGGGACTACAAACTGTGATATTCTGTGACTAACCACTACTCAATGGGTCACCATTGATAGTTGGATAACTGGATGCCGGCAATGACTGTACCTCGAACCCCAATGATAGGATTGAGGTCGATAAGTAAACTGAGTGATTGGATGTGTCGCACCCCCCAATTGTTATTAGCACTACGCATTGGGTCACTCAATGGTAGTGTAACGCTCTCTCGCCGAAAGCGCACATAAGAAGGTCGTGTCTTGCAAGGCCTTTTTGCCTATCACATACCCTAAAGCGTACTGGGGATGTATGATAATGTGTGAGGGCATTACAAAGTGGGGCGCCCACTTGTCATTATCCTCTCTCCTGAATAAGGGTAGAGGTTTCAGGCGGCAGGTTTGGCTTAGCCTGAGCAATAGAACTTTTACTTCAGGAGTAGATCTTTCTAGGTCTATGACTGTGATATGTTAACCATACTGTTCTGTCTAAAGTGAAATAATTTATGACTTATACTCTGTGTATTGAACTGTTTTTCTTACTATACTATTAGAATACTGAAAGGCATTCTAGAGGGCTTCCCCTTGATATTTAGTAAATAAGTGTGCTCTACTTACTGTTATCACTGCTATAATAGTTGGGATGCAATGGTGTAGATCTGCTTACTGGATTGTTAGCTCATTCCATCTTTTTTGCATGACTGTAGGGAGAAAGTGTCAATCTCTGAATTGAAGGCGCGTAGCTGTGTTGTGCTCAGGTGGTTGAAGCTTGAAGTCTGAAGAGCCGTCTTCCGAAGCTTTCTATATTATGTTTTTGGTGGTCTTACCACTGTGATGGTTACTTTACACTTTGTATTTTTGGGCCGTTAGTGCCTTGAAGAAAATTGTAAGGACTTTTGGATGTCTAGTGAATGGAAATGGCTGTTCTTTTGGAACGATATCTGTCTTTATGTATAGATTTTAGTTTTACTTCATGGTTTGCTCTTGATTCCACATTTCCATGCGATTGTATCACTCCCACCTGAGCGGCGTTCGCCACCTCACGTAGCGGTCCCGCATCCTTTCGCTCCCGGCTCGTACGGTTTAGGGTCAAGGGGCGGGACACTCCGGTAGTTGTAAAGGGCGCTCCGATAGTAGCGCTGTAAAGGGTGCTCCGGCAATAGCCCTGCAAAGGGCGCTCCGACAGTAGAGCTCTTGCAGTTGCAAAGGAGCTCTAGCAATAGAACTTATGAGACACAACACTCCGGCAGTAGCAAAGGGCGCTCTGACTATAGAACTTGTGAGATGTCAAATCTTGCCAAATTGATTTTTTTGTATGGGAAGGGCATTTTCGTCTAAAAAAAAAGAACTTTTTACTTTGGGGGGTTTTTGCATTGGAAGTTTATTGTGGTGAAAAAAGTGAGAGAAAAGGTTTAGATGGGGGTAAGCTGCATAGATGTATTTTGGGGGTTTGTAATTTTTCCATTTTATTTCTTCATTAATTTAATATTATTGATTTTTTTTTTAAAGATAAGTGCATTTACCTTGGGAGTAAATTAAGAATCTTAATTTAACAAAAAAAATTCTATCAAAATTTTCGTCAATGAATTCCCTTAAAAGACGTGTATGAAAAAATACAAACAATATATTACTAAAAAAAAGTAATTAAAACAATCATATATTAAAAAATAATAGATAGAATTAGAAAAAGAGTAATCTAATGAAAAATCTATAAAAAAAATTCTTTAAACCCATAGCGTCATTATAAAGAGAAAAATAGTGATTCACTGATACTAAAGATTTAGGTAGCTAGGAATTCAACGCAAGATTTAAATTTTCTTAAGCATTTGTTTTTTTTTTTATGCATAGAGAAGTTTGATTAATTTCATATTTTATTTTGTATTTTATTGGTGTATAAAACATAGCATTTTTGATAGATAACTATTTTACATATTTGGGTCTTGGCGTTTTCTTTTAATTAGTTGTAATCCTATATTCAAGAAGTCTTTTTTCCTTTGAAAAATAATCTTATATCTTGGTCCACAGTTCTTGTTATTTGATAATTAGTTATTGTGTGTAGTATTGTTGTTGTTGTTTCATTTTGTACTCCCAATAAATCAACGAAATGTTTTATGATGTGACAACATAGTAAGCATTGTTGCTGGATTTATTGAAAGTTTCAACAAAAAGTTATTTAGTATTACTCTAATAACACTAGTAAGGCTATAAAATTATTATTTAATGGCTTTAGTGTATCTATACAAAGCTGCAAATCATAATCCTACATTTTGTCATCTTCATATATCCGATTTTTTCATTACGTTTCTTGGAACCAAATCCGAAATATTCATGATTCTATAGCTTACCTTATTTTTTGACGATCCATATTTTTTACCAGATTTTTTCCTCCGACTTTTTGAAAAAAAACAGATTTGTTACCGATGTTTTGTAGGGCTGGCAATGGGTCTGGTCTGGTTGGACCCGAACCCGACCTGTCGGGTCTAAAAGTTGGACCCATACCCATACCCGTCGGGTCCAAGGTTTATCATGTCGGGTTCCAAGTCTGGTCGAGTCCATTGCCACCCTCACTATAAGCTTTCTTTTTTGTAGCGTACAATAGTGAACAACATAAAACTAATTTTTTAGGGGGGGGGCAATTAGAGAGAGAGACATTCAAGATACAGAGTGAGACCTATGTCTCCAAGAAACTAAGAAAGGGAAAATTGCAGAGAGGGAGGACGACAATGGGGTTGACTATTTGGGGAACTAGGGGAAGACGAAAATTATTGAAACAATTTTAGGATAGCCTTTGGGTAAATTAAAAATTTGGGTCCAAGTATTCGCCGGGTCGGGTATAGTAGGACCTGTACCCGAACACTATTTGGGTATCCTTTATTGGACCCGAACCTGCCTGGGGGTCCAAAACTTGGACCCATACCCGGACCTGTGTCAGGAATACCTGACGTGTATGGTTCGGGTCCGGGTCCATTGCCACCCCTAATGTTTTGGTATGCTAATATTTTATTATTTCCCGACTCGCTAACTATGCTTGGCCCTTGTGCACATGGGGCTGGTCGAAGCCTAGCCCGACCATCCTGGACTAGCCCTATAGGGTCGCGGCAAGGCCAAAAACAAATAAAAAAAATGAGATTGGGTTGGGCCAAACTGGGCCGGTATTGCTAACCTGTTTTGCAGGCCATCATTTGTAGCCTAATCCCATTATTTTGGGACCCTGCGGACCAAGCCGAGCGAGGCCCAGCCCATTGCCGACCTGATAGAAAATAAATGTTTTCCCTTAACATATGTTCAGCCCTTGAGCTAAGGTTGGGGAGTTCGAGAGCACAAAAGAAGCATGTGATGAGGCATACATTCTATTCTATATCATGTTACATTCTATTCCATATCATGTTAGGGAAAGGATCCACACACCAACTCGTGGTGATCTTCGTCATCATCATCATAGTTTTTATTTTTAGTTAATTGGGGTCAGTTATATAAATCTTGCTCTATTAAAGGTCATACCCTTATTGAGGTCATAAGTTCACATATCTTTTTTGACTAATTACAACTACATTTATAGTCATTACACTTGAACTAACTCGCAAATCCTAACGTGTGTTGTGCTTGGTCGGTACCACACATGGTCAACCCACCTAAGTGTTGGAAATACGACCTATCAGACCCTTTTATCCTAGGAATTTATTTTTCAATAATGGTACAAAAGCCATATTGTATAGTCTATGTGAAATCCCATGTGATTGACATGAGGCAATGCCATATACTAGGATCCACTTTGGAGTTTTTAGGATATTACACTGGAGGGAAAACCCAGTGCTGTGTTTGGATTCTTTGAAAGAATTATATTTTTTATATTTCAAGTTGTAGAAATGCTTGGATGACATCTTATTATGAGAGTCATTAGTGCACTAATGATAAGTTTAGCTCATTGCATAGGATTAACAGTTTGGTGACAACTTGTTAATCCTAATTGGCTGTATTTAAGGAAATTAAGGCAGGAGTGATACTTGGATCTCAACTCCTATAGACCATAAATGTGAGAGTTACAAAATATGGTTCTTTATAAAAAGAGGTTAACCCCTCAAGTAGAAAGAAAGAGAATGATGGAAAAGAGGTGAAGGAGATTCACCAAGAAGACTCTCAAGGTAGCATGTCACCGGATGGCTTGGTCTATAGGTTTTGGTATAGAACCTCAAGTCCTTCGTGCGATTTAAGGACAGATCTTATCGAATTTATTTATTTATTTATTAATTTTTATTATTGAAACTAACAATGGTATCAGAGTGAGATTGGATGCCAACCTGGTAATATTGCTGGAGTCATATTCGACCTGTATAGCTGAGTAATATGTGGTGATATGGAGTGGAGGGGTTTAGCTATACCGTGAAATTCAGTTCGTGTTGTTTATCTTTCCATTATGATTTCCAAAAATGCTTATTTCTCTTTCTTTTCACTCTAGCCTTTACATTCTTCTCCCTCCTAGGTCTCCCCTTAAAGCTAGATCCATGGGATGGGAGCAAGAGCATGTTAAAACTCTTTATTTTTTTAGTGTATCACTCTCTAGACTTGCTTCTTTATTTTTAATTTTTTTGAGCTATTTTTCCATCTCTCTTTAACATATATATATAGTCGTGGGAGGTCAAAGGGCTACGACAGGGGGGTATAGGGC
>NW_006498137.1:1232800-1244160 GCF_000471905.2 Amborella trichopoda
ATTTTGGTTTTTGAAAAACTAGAAATTAAAAAAATTTGGTTTTTCAAAAATTGAAAATGGAAAGTTTCGTCTTTTTTTTTTTAAAAAAAAAAATTGTTATGAAATTGAAAAAACAAACACCGAGTAATAACTTAAAGTTCTAGGTATTTTCATAATAACATGAAATATAACTGATATTTATGTAATTTTTTCTACAAATTAACCCATACTAAAATATTTTTTAGAAAATTTAAAACCACTCTCTCTCTCTCTCTTTGGAAAGCCAATCTTTCTTTATCAAATTAATCGCTCTCTCTCAAAACCTAATATCTATTTCTTTTTAAAAACCCAACCTCTCTCTAGAAACCCAATATGTCTCTATCTAAAAACCCAATCTCTCTCTAGAAATCCAATATCTCTTTCTCTCTTTAAAATATCAATCTCTCTTTTTATCTCTAACTCCCAATCCCCCTCCCTCTCAAAACCCAATCTATCTTTTTATCTAAAAATCTATTCTCCCTAAAAAACAATTATAATATGATATTTACTATAAATGTCACATCTATAAAAATTATAGTATTGGTTCTTTACGGGTGCATATCGAGAAACACAGCTTGAAGAAAATATCTGCCCTTCTATTTCCTCTCCGTTGAGACTTTTCACTATAATAAGTGTCGGTTCTCAAGAACCCCTTAGCTTGTGGAACCAGGAATCCCAAATACCGGGATCCCACTCAAGATCGTGTACTCAATTGGCCAAATCCGAAGCAGATGAATACAACTATAAATCGAGTGCGAGAAATAAAGAAAACATAAAAGGCACACAACAATAACACACTATTTACCTGGTTCATCCCGTAGGACTACATCCACGGCGTTGGCAACTGGAAATATTACAATGAAGATTATTGTTTTGGGTTACAAGAGATAATACCTATATCTAAACATTGGTAAAAGACCATCACCGATCTTTTCTTCTAAACCCGCTCTCCGGATTAAGCATCACTGTCGATCAACATCCTCTTTCCCACCGCAATACCACTACTGGAAAAGTAACCTCGAGAGCAACATAGATATTTTTTCTTTCTAGAAATGGAAGTTAACAAACCAAAAACTCATGGGAATACCACCCCTATCTCTCTCTCTCTTGGAGACCCATATCTATATTGGATATCCATTCTCATAACCCCCATAGTAGTTACCCTCAAAGGATGGGTATTATGTCTTCCTTCACCCTTTTATAAATATATTACTTTCTTGTTTTTCAAGAAAGTCAATTTTCTATTTCTCGTAGTACCTTAATCTTTAGAAGAAAATATAGGTATGGTGATTTAGTTATCACCAAAACCAAACAATCTCTACCTTGATAGTAAAATCACCATAATTGCCTTGACAACCTTCATTGAATAGATTTCTTGATTTCTTCATACTTTCCACTATTGTGGACTTTTCACAAACACTTTGCCTTCATATTTGTCCACCTCAAACCATAGATATTTCTTGATTTCTTCTCAATTACCTCTATTGTAGAATTTTCATAAATACTTTGCCTTCATATTTCTCCACCTCAAACCATGTATCCATAAAGCTTCGTCATTTCCCTTTTCTTACTATAAACCTTAGCCCCATACACACCTTGTGCTCTGATACCAATTGTAGGGTTCTCGAGAATCCCTTAACTTGCGGAACTAGGAATCCCAAATATCGAGATCCCCCCCAAGATTGTGTACTCAATTGGCCAAATACTAAGTAGATGAATACAACTATAAATCGAGTGCGAGAAATAAAGAAAGTATAAAAGGCACACCACAACAACACACGATTTACGTGGTTCCCCCCGTAGGGATACATCCATGGCCTCGGCAACTAGAAATTCACTATCACAATGAAGATTACAGTTTTGGGTTACAATGTTAGAGAAAATTAGTGGAGCGCGAGACCAACTCGAGATTAGAGAAAATGACGTGAGGCTGGTGATCGCCGAGCTCATATTTTTTGTGCCCTTTTGAGAGAGAGGAGATAAGTTTTGTGTTTATAGATGGAACTTTATATACCCTTTTTTTTTTTTTTGTTCTTCCTCTCTCAGGCTTCCTTTTTTATATGAAGAAAAAAGGCTATCCGTTATATCTCTCAAAGGGTCTCTGAGAAAAACAAGGGTTCCCTGATCTTAGGGATATACATCCAACGTTAAAATAGATATTGGTTCATGTGAACGTTGAATATGATAAACATATGATTCTTCTCACAATTGTAGGCTTCCCAGCCCACAATTGTAGGTAAAATCACACGAGGCCTTATGGTCATACGTGCTAACATCTCTCACTTGGCCATGACGGCCGAGCGTAATAATCAGTCACATGCATACTCCCACTTTTGAATGTGACATTTAAAAAAATTTCTTGTCATGCGGTTTTTCTCATGCTTTCACGGATATGCCTCTCATAACAAATGTCCATCATGAAGATTCACGATAATGCAGATTTGTCACTCATGAAAAACTTACTGACTTAGACATTTTTACTTCCCATTAAATTAGTGTGCTTAGATAATATTTCAACACTTGGACCTTTAGTTAATGGATCAACGATCATATCTGATGAGGGCAAGTAGCTAATAATTACTTCACATTTCTCAATTACATCCTAAATGTAGTGATATTGAACATCTATATGTCTTCATTTGGAGTTATTTGCTCCACTTTGAATTAATTTAATTGCAGCTTGATTATCACAAAATATTTGGATCGGTCCGTCGATTATTTACAGCTTCAAGTTATCTATGAAGCGCTTTATTCAGATGTCGAAAGTACAAACAGTGCTACATGCAATGCATTATGCTTCCTATGTGTACCTAGCTATACACCATTGTTTCTTGCTAGACTAAGAAACATTTGCCCCTCCAAAGAGGAAAATGTGTCTTGAGGTAGACTTATTATCGTTTTTATCCCCAGCATCTGAATATCCTATAACTTCAAGTTTATCTGCTTAGAAGCACATTTTTAGTTGCTTTGTTCCCTTAATATACCTTAAAATTCTTTTTACTGTTTTCCAATGAGCTATGCATAGATTACTTTGATATCTACTAACAAGTCCTACGGTATAACTCAAATCTGATCTTGTACATTTTATTGCATATACCAAGTTACCAATAGCTCGTGCATTTGGGAACATCATGTTTTTCTTGTCCTTCTGCTAGACAATCCTTTCTAAACAACTTTACTCCCTTTTCAACAGGAGTAGATAATGACCTACAATTTTCCATTTGAATTCTTTTAAGAACAGAGTCAAGATATCTCTCTTGCCTCAAACACAACATTTTTTATTTTCTATCTCTAGTTATTTTTATGCCTAGGATATTAGATGCTTCCCAAATATCTTTCATATCAAACCGAGAAGTTAGCCATGACATAGTTTTATCAATTATTTCTAAGTCATTTCCAGCTATCAGGATATCATCTACATATAATGAAAGTATTGTGAATTTACACCCACTCTTCAAGACATACACATAATGATCCAATTTATTTACTTCATATCCCATCTGTAAGATGACATTATGAAATGTTAAGTACTGTTGTCTTGAATATTGTTTTAAGCCATATAAAGACTTATTTAACTTATATACTGTATTTTCTTGACCTTTAATTATGAAGCCCTCAAGTTGTTTCATGTAGATAGTTTTCTTTAGTTCATCATTCAAGAATGCAGTCTTTACATCCATTTGGTAAAGTTCTAGGTTATAGTATACAACGATTGTCAAAATTATTCTAATGGATATAAACGTGCAACTGGAGAATAAGTGTCGACATAGTCGACTCCCTTTCTTTGGGTAAAACCCTTTTATACTAACCCAATTTTAAATTTATCAATTGATCAATCAGATTTTTATTTTTTTAAGTTCTCATTTAAAACCTGTAGGTTTCCTATCTGATGGCAAATCACATAGATCCCAAACTTTATTTTTCTCTATAGAATCTAATTCTTCTCTCATGGCATTAAACCATTCTTGAGATTTTTGTGTCTTCATAGCATCATTGAAGTCAAAGGGTCATGGATTTCATCTATGTCAATAAGGTTATTTGTCTCCTCACTCATACAGACATAGAAATCATCAAGGTATGATAGAGGTGCTCTAGACATCTTTTGACCATTTAACATTGGGTGTGTGTGTACTTCAACATCATCATGTTGATTAGGGCTATCCATATCCATTGTAGGTAGTGGTTCTAAGTCATCTATGATTTTAAGTGGATTGTCATTATCCACTACATATAGGTTTTCTTCAATAAAATCTTCTAGGAACTCAACATCTTTGATTTCAATGAGTCCCTTATCTTTATGATAAAATCGATATCCCTTTCATCCTTCGGGGTAGCCTATAAAATTGCAAACTATAGTTTTGATTTCTAACTTATTTCTATGCTGATATGGGATTAGGACATACGCAGTCGACCCCCACTTCTTTAAGTTTGATAGATCAGATTTTCTACTTGTCCATAGTTCATAAGGGATAGAATCTATAGCCTTAGTTCGAACCCTGTTAAGAATATACATGGATGTGCCTATTGCTTCTCCCCAAAAGTTCTTCGGTAGATTAGCATGAGCCATCATGGATTTAGTCATTTCTAAAAGGGTTCTATTACACCTTTCAATTAGTTCATTTTGTTGTGGTATATAAGGCATAGTGGTATACGTTTTAATATCATATTCTTAATAATAAGTATTGAAAGCTTCAGAGGTGTATTCACCTCTTTTATCAGTTTTAATAACTTTGATGTTCCTACTTAATTGATTTTCTACTTCTTTTTTATATATTTAAAATTTTTCTAAAGCTTCTGATTTATGGTGGATTAGATAAACATATCCAAGTCTAGAAAAATCATAAATAAAAGTGATGAAGTGTGACATCCATCTATGAGTTTTAATATTGAGGGGCCCATAAATATCTAAGTGGACTACATTCAATAACTCATTAGCTCTTTCCTCTTTATTGATGATTTCTTAGTCATTTTTCTTAACAAGTAATGCTAACAGGTTGGAAATTCGACATTATTTAGATTTGGAATAAGACATTTCTTTATTAATTTATTTATTTTGTCTTTTCATATGTGGCTAAGCCTAAGATGCCAAGTATATGCATCAACAACCATCACACAATCAATATAACCAGAATAAGATGAAATTTTATTATCAACTTTCTTATTTATATGAAGCAGGAACAAGTTGTGATAATCAACTAAGTGTCTCCAAGCATAAATTTGTCCACGCTTTTCGCTTGATACTTTTAATGATCGAAAACCGACTTCAAAACCCTTTCTAATAAGCAAGGGGATAGATACAATATTTCGTCTCATGCAAGGGACAAAATATACATCAGTCAATACAAGGTCGATTGTACCTACATACAACCTACAAGTTACTACACTTAACACATCAGAATATGTGTTGTTTCATATGTAGATGTATTTTCCCAAGCTCTTATTTCTTTAAAGTCATCGAAGAGATCTTTTGAGGTTGTAATATGTCGATCAGCGCCTGAGTCTACCCATCATCATTTGATGTCGTGGTCTGCCATCAAGCACTCAAAAACTACACAAATCACTTCATGCCTCTTGCTTCCACTTCCGTTATTCTTTGGATTTTGTGGGTTTATATTCTTTGGCAAGCGGTTCGTGAAGTGACCTGGCTGACTACATAAGAAGCATTGTGGCGATACTCGTTTAGTTTCTTGGTTGTAGGGCCTAGTTCCTCTATTTTTGAACCTATTGTTTCTCTTATTAAAATTCCCTTAAAATTTGTGGTTATATAACTTGGGTTGGCTAAATTTGGGAGGTTCTTGAGCAAGCATGAGTTCACTCATTTTATCTTTGTTCATATGCTCTTGTTCTAAGGCTAGTTGCATAGGTAGGTCCCCTAATGTAAGAGATTTTGCATTTAACCTAACTGCAATCGTCACCATTCACCATGAAGGTGGAGGACTGTTTAAAATAGTGGAAACTTGCATGCACTCGGGGACTTCATTCCCAGCAATGGCTATATCCTTAGCTATAATGAGCACTTTGTTAATATGTTCCACTACATTATTACCCTCCTTCATCTTAAATGAATTATATTGCTCTAATAGCAATTGGAGGTGTGTTTCAGAGGTTGAGTCATATTTAGCTTTTATTGCCTTTAACATTTTCTTAGATGTTTCATGATGTTTGAAAACCTTAATGAGGTCATCTTGCATAAAAGTTAACATAGATGTTTTTGCTATGAGGTCATACTCTAAAAGATTTTCTAGCATTTTTCTTTCTTCTTCAGTTGGTTTATCACCAACTTTTGGTGAATCTTCTTTTAGTACATATATTATTCTACCTTGGATGAGAAGAAATTTCATCTTCTTCTTCCACATCCTAAAATTATTTCCATTCAATTTCTCAACTTTAGAAAGTTCAGTCATTACAATTCTACTTGCCATTTACTAAGATTTGTGTGAGCAAACTAATTCTTTCTAAGCTCTAAAGAAGCTAAACAAGACACCACAAATTAATATGTGGTCAATATTTCTACAGAGAGAGCCTAGATCAAAGAAGAGATGCCTTAAATTTTTTTTATGAAATAGGCAAGCTCCAAAAATGTAAGCAAGCACTGCAATTATCAAATGTAATCTATAAAAAATTCCCCTTTATATTATTTATCAAGGGTGCAAGAGCAATATCAAAATGTGTGAGCCCTTACAATAAAAGAACAAATATAAAGTTCAATTTCTATATCACTCCAAGACAGTAAGTGCATTAATTGCATTCAAATATAAGCAATAAAACAATAATGGAACAATAAATAATTTTTTTATTTTATAATTTTTGTCTCCCCCCTTTTTTTTCTATAGAAAAATTAGCAATATATAAAGCAACAAAATAGAAAAAAAAAATTGTAGCCACTGATATTTATTGAAGAAGGAAAAAAAAAATTTCAACAGCATGGATAATTTATTTTTATTCACAGAGGCGATTATATCTCTGTGACTCAAAATTCTACCACATGAAATCTAACATATCTATCCTAGTATAATGCAAGAATAATATTGCATGCATTAAATATGTTGATATAAGATACGTGATATCAATCCTTTAAACAATAAATGAATTTATCATGTTGAGAATTTGCACATGCCAAAATATAGCAGTAATGTTGTTATAGTTTTGGAATATGTAATTATAGATATGCTTCCTAAGAAACAGAATACTACAACCTTGTAGCCTTTAACCAATATATGCTTATCAATCCTTTAAACAATACGTGATATTTAAATGGATAAGATTTGTATGATATTAAGTGATAATATCAATCCTTTAAACACGTGTTGATTACGTGCTTATTAATCCTTTAAATAATACGTGATATTTAAAGGAATAAGATTTGTATGATATTAAGTGATAATCAATGATATTCACTTAAATTCACTGCAATAAAGCCAATAGATGTTTATTGAAATTCATAGAGAGAAACCCTTTTCATTGAGAGAAAACGAGGTTGACGAACTCTAAGATCGCAGAGACTAGTGGTTTTCAAGGGCCTGAAATCGTTCACAAAGCCTCTAAAATCGATCAATACCAAAACCCCAAATGGCAAAAAAACACACAAAAATGAAACCCACCCGAAAAAATTCACAAGGTTAATAATTCATAATAAAAAAAAAAAAAATGGAACCTGGATTACTCTGATACCAGTATTAGAGAAATTTGGTAGAGTGCGAGACCAACTCGAGATCAGAGAAAAGGTCGTGAGGTTGGTGATCGCAGAGCCCGGATTTTTCTTGCCCTTTTGAAAGAGAGGAGATAAGGAGATAAGTTCTGTGTTTACAGGTGGAACTTATGCGTTCCCTTTTTATAGGAATAAGCTTCCCTTTTTTATAGGAAGAATAAACGCTATCCGTTATATTTCTCAACGGGTCTCTGAGAAAAAAACCAGGGTTCCAGACACAATTATAGGTAAAGTGACGCGAGGCCTTGTGGCCATACGTGTTAACATACAAGAGATAATACATATCTTTAAACATCGATAAAAGAACATCACCGATCTTCCCTTCTAAACCCGTCTCTCAGAATCCATTCCCATAAACCCTAAAAGGTTATCTCTAAATATCGGTAAAAGACAATCATCTATCTTCCTTTCTAAACCCCCTCTCTCTCAGAATCCATTTCCATAACCCCTAAAAGGGTGACCTTTTTAAACCCTTTATCTTAGTCCATTCCCATAACCTTTAAAGGGGTGATCTTCATATGGATATATCCTAATTTTTTTTTAAAAAATATAAGTACAGTGATTTAGCTATTGCTAAAACCCAACAATAAGGGAGACACCTATTTAACTTCTTTGCCACTCATGCTAGAGAGAATTCCAATGGTCGCCACTCATGCTACAGAAATTCTAAGGGTAGAGAGAGAAAGAGCCATTTCACTTGGAGAGCTTCGTTGGACGTTCACTAGCGAGGGAGAGAGATGCTCTTCAATTTGAAGTTAGGATTACAGAGAGAGACATCTGATGTTATTTTTTCTTTTAGCTTGTGGATTCGAGAGAGAGACATGATGTTATTTTTTCTTTTAGCTTGTGGTTGAATTGAAGAAGCTATAGTACTTGGCAGGGCTGATATATTCTCTCGTAACTCAATTTTTTTTTCTCTTAAAAAAACTTATTTTTTTTTACTCTCTAAAAACCCAATCTTTTTTTTAAAAAAGCTATTATCTCTCTACAACCCAATCTCTCTTTCTCACTCTAAAAACTAAATCTCTCTCTCTCTAAAATATGCTTACTACCAAGTAAAATATGAAGACAGAAAAATAAAAAATAAAAAATATATTTTTTAAAAAGAATACGTTTCTTAATAGGCCGTCCAGGGCCCATGCCAATAGAGCCTTAACGGGCTGCTAACAGGCCTCAGGCTGGTTCTTATTGGGCTGGGTCCAAACATTTTTGGGCCTTACCCCAGACCCGGGCCCGGCGCAGTGGCAGCCCTAGACTGATATTGGGGGTGAAAAAAGCTCATTAGCAAGTGATAAATTCTCTCTATATTTAGTTGGAAGATCTTTTTCCTGGAAATGTGGTAAAGCCAGGGAAGACGGGAGGACTCATCCCCCCAGTTTGGATGCCAATGAATGAAAATCATTAGAAATGCCTCACTCTAATGAAGAATATTCTGAAACATATTTTTCAAGGGCTTAAACGAGGCCAAAGGCTAATTGAGAAAGTATTTAATGTTTAAATTCCTTCTTTTGCAAATTCATGATCTTTTTGGTCCAGATTATTGATTATAGAAACTTTGGATTGAAAGTACATCTCTAACATGAATTTGGAAGGGAACTATATTTGAATTGGACAAGATTTAAAACTTTTCCCAACAAAATCATAATTTATTTATGCATTTTTTTTACAATTGACTTTTAAATACTGTAATTGTCTATAAAGAGACTATTTACTTTTTGTACAAAGAGACTAAATTTGAATAGAACAAGATTTAAACTTTTCCCAACAAGATCATAATTCATTTAGGGACTAGATTCCCTTTTTAAAAGAACTAATTTTTACATAAAAGATTGTTTATAAAAAGATCAATTACTTTTTGTACAAGGAGGTCACAATCATTATTGTCACTTAGATTTCAAAATAGGTGGTTGTAAGAGTGTCATTGATTAGACACAGAACTCCAAAAAGAATTTCTTGGACTTCCAGATTCACCCCAAGCCCTCCAATTTGACATCTAATAAGTGAAAATAGTTATGACCTTTTGTACAACAGGTAAACAGTCTTTTGTATACAATCCCTTACCTGAAGCATGAGTTCCAAAATGGAATGTCCAACACCTTTTATGCTCCTCGTCTTTCACGTTTCCAATATATATTAAAACCAAACCAATTCCCGTTGCACAATCCACCAAGCTCCTCAACATACTCCAACTCTCAAATTTTGGAAACTCTTCACATTAGTTCTCTCTTTATCCCTTTCAAGATTTTGAAAACCGACTATTACACCATTCTAGACCCATAAAAATTAGGTGTACATGTTGGATTTATAGGGTCCTATATTGATCCCTACACCAGAGCCTCAACCTTGTACAAACCACACCCTTGTATTAAAATTAAAATCAAATTAGTTAAATACCCACCAATAAAATTAACACTAAAATTCCCACAATTGGGACACGTTGGGACACGAAGCAAATGCTTATGTTCACCGAAAAGAATCAACCTTATACCTAAGTGCATCGTGAAAAGAGCGTGAAAAATCAGCTCATCCACATGGACAGAGAGGGACACTAAAGCATTCCCCTCTGGTTGGAATTCAAGAACTCTCTTTATCCCTTGCAAGATTTTGAAAACCGACTATTACACCATTTTAGGCTCATGGAAACTTGGTGTACATGTTGGATTTATAGGCTCATGGAAACTAGGTGTACGTGTTGGATTTATAGGTCCCATATTGATCTCTACACCAGAGCCTCAACCTTGGACAAACCACACCCTTGTAATAAAATTAAAATCAAATTAGTTAACATACCCACCAATAAAATTAACACTAAAATTCCCACAATTGGAACACCAAAACACTACGCTTATGTTCGCCAAAAAGAATCAACCCCATACCTACATGCATAGTGAAAAGAAGTTAAAGTTATTAGTAACTAACTACCCTATTTTATCATACAATTTTATGATATAGAAGTCAAAGCTATGTTTCAACAATATTTTGTGTTTTAAAAATTTTTTATCATAGAAATTTTTTATAACCTATTTTATATAGGGAAAATTGTTTCATGGGGGCTAGACCACATTTCATGGAGATCATAAATATGAAAAAATATGCGGTCCAGAAAGTGTAAAGCATCCATCTTAAAGATGGATGCAATTAGGTGTTCCATTTAAAAATAATGGAAACTAACGGTCCAAATATTTTCTTACTAGAATTATTATTTTTCGTTTTTTAAATTTATTTATTTTTTCATATTCATGATCTCCATGTTAGAGATTACATGTCCTTAAAAACCAAGTCTTAAAATCCATCTAAAAAATATATTTATTAAGAGGCCCGCATTTCTACATATGCAAGCTTGGCCACATAGAAACTGGGTCCTTTATATAGAAGGAAAAATTTATACAAGGTTGCAACCTTAAATTATAAAACTACAGATGCATCTCAAAAATCTATCGTAAAAAATTATTTTAATGTTGAAAAACCCTCTAATTGATCATCTCGACATCGAGATGTATGAATATGAAAAAAAAAAAAAGATTTTTAGTCCCAGAAATAATGCATCTTGCAACACATTATCTAGACTGTTCATTTTCAAAATCTTCATATATTTATAGATCTACTTGATTTTAACCCTTTTTAGAGTTTAAAA
>NW_006498137.1:1244180-1260346 GCF_000471905.2 Amborella trichopoda
TTTACACCAAAATTACATGTTATGTTAAAATTTGAAGGTGTGCCTTAATTGGATTGTTTAAAGTTGCAACCTTATAGAAACCACACCCTATATAGAATCTTATGGCACAAAAGTTAAAGTTATGTTTTCAACAATATTTTGTGTTTTACAAATATTTTATCATACAATTTTTTTATAATGAATTTTTAAATGCTTCAGAATAACTATGCCCATTTTCCAGAAAACCAATTTTAAGTCTTCTCAGAGCAATTTCTTTTTGTGATGACATTTTTTTTTAGAATCATGAGAGTATAGTTTCTTAATTTTTAGTTACTATGATAACTTTGTATTTTTTAATAAATTTTATGCTTCTAAAAATCAGCTGCAATAAAATTCCATATTTTAAAAAATAAGAATTATTTCAGGGCCGGATCTCTCCTTAGATATCAAATAGGAGAGGGATTGTATTCTCTCTCTCTCTCACTCTTTCTCTATCTCTCAAGAGTTTAGCTCACACACTTTCTTGTGTGTGTTGTGTTGTTTAGAGACCTCCACCCCTCCCCCTTTTATAATGAGAAAAGGGCCATCTCATTCATGAGGGAGTAACCTCTTCATGAATAGACACCCTTATGACGCATGATGCATGCCATTCATGGGAGGGTAACTCCCTCATGAAGAGGTGCAACCTCTCCCCACCTCCCTTCATGTAATAACATAAGTTAAACATAAAGGGAGTGCGGTTCACTTGGGTGTACCCTCATACTAGGGATACACTCTCATGTATACATCTCCCACACATCTCGTATGTAGGAGGGGTTACATGCCCATATAAGAGTTGTCGTTTATTATCGCGCATCGTGAGTATTATTTCATACAAATGGAAAATGTGGTGTGCGACCTACTAGAGCAAACATTCTGTTAGAAAGAACCATACCAAGCTTCCAACCAACTAGCATGGAACATCTCATCTCTCCAATACCTGCAAAACAAAAATTTCTTCACCTGTCCTAGACCTGATTTGACTACACCTGACTAAATTCTTAACTAATCCCTCATGAGCCCAGCTTAGAAGATTACTTAGCCCATTCGTACAGAATTACTTTCAATGCGAGCATAATGTATATTGTTTTCTTGTGGTACCAAAACAAAGTGTGATATCAAATGGTCTTATCTTACAACATACATTATTCTACTATTCTACTATGACCCCGACCATTGTCTCAGTAATGTCCCAGATGAGTTTCATACTTGACCCTATAGAGTATGCCAAAGTGAATGATCGAAGTAAAAATTTTTAATGCAATCTAAGGTCTATGAGGGCATCATGGGTCACATACTTATTAGCTTTACACAATAGCAAAAAGGAACATGATCATCTTTTTCCAGATGAGTAGGTGTTTTGGTTAATAATATAACACATGTAATATAAATCACACGTCATGGTAGATCACATCAAATGTGCGTCGGAATCCACACTATGCAGGTTATAGTCTTTTCGTGGCCACGCAACCGGTCGTCATCTAGCTCCTCACAGTCACATCCATACGTCAACCTGAACATCCCTTTTTCCCTAGCTACTTGCAGGCTACATGATCTTTGAGACGTCAATTTAAATAGATTATGTCAATTCCCTTATGGAATCTCATCTCGAACCATTGGTTGAAGCGATAAATACACCATGTGTATATCTCATCCTCCAATATCCCAGATATTGAGCATAGCTCGTGCGAGTAGTGAGCTTTAGCTTGCCGACGAATTAAATGATAATCTCTACTGTGTGTGAATTAAAATGCACAAACAATCTATCATAACATGAAATAACATCCATATTTCATTATAATAGTGAACCAAGATCCTTTAAACTCATATGATCTTGAGGCTCATAGTTCTTACATGAGTCTTATGTGCGGCCCTAACAATTGCCTTAGTCAAGGGATCCGCCACCATTTTAGTTGTAGGAATATGAGTTAACACCACCTGTTTATGTGCAATAATGTCTCGAATATAGTGATATCTAACATCAATATATTTTGGCTTTCCATAGTACTTTGGGTCTTTTACAAAAGTAAGTGTTGCAGTATTATCACAAAATACATTGACAGACTCATTACCAATCGTGACAACACCCAAGTTCGTTAGGAATATTCTCAACCATACGGTTTCTTGTATTGCTCCACTACAAGCAATGTATTCAGACTCCATAGTGGAGAGAGCGACACAAAATTGTTCTTGATACACCATGAGACCGCACTGCCTCCTAGCAAGAAGACATAACCTAAAGTCGATTTATGTCCATCTAGGTCTGCTGCCCAATCAGCATCACTATATCCCTGTAACCGTAAAATCGGTTCCTTGAAAACATAGCATTGGACTCAAGGTTCCTTAAAGGTATCGAAAAATCCTTTTCACTACTTGCTAATGACCTTGTCTTGGATTACTCTGGTATCTGCTAAGGAGACCCACTTCTAAGGCAATATCTGGACGCGTGCAGAACATCACGTACATCAAACTACCAATTGCACTTGCATATGAAACACGTGACATTTTGTTCTTCTCAGCTTCTGTCTGCAGACACATGTCAAGATTTATAGTATGCCCTTTCTCAACTGGAGTATCTATGGGTTTTAAGTCTTGCATAAGGAATCGCTCAAGAATCTTTTGGATATATGTTTCTTGTGACATAGTAAGAAACCTTTGAGAACCATTTCGATGTATATTAACACCGAGTATGTAACTCGCCTCACCCATATCCTTCATCTCAAATTTAGAGGACAACCACTCCTTCGTGGCAGTAAGTTGCTCCAGATCATTTCCAATTAATAAAATATCGTGAACATATAAAGACAGTATCTGGATGCTTTTCTTATACTTCTTAATGTATACATAATGGTCTTCTTGAAGCATTTCAAAACCATAAGTCATTATAGCCATGTGGAATTTGAAATACCACTGTCTTGATGACTGTTTGAGACCATATATGGACTTATTGAGCTTACACATTTTGCGCTCAAGGCCAAAGGCTACAAAACCTTTAGGTTGCTCTATATATATATTGACTCTAATTTTCTGAAACTGAATAATAATAATAATAATAATAATAATAATAATAATAATAATAATAATAATATAAAAATAAAAATTAATACTTATATAAAGAAAATGATTTTGAGTGATGGTTAATTATGTTGTTAATGCACCATAGGGGCCATTCGTTTCGTCTTTCCTGATATATTAGGGAGAATGTGGAGGTGGGGAGAGGGGATGGAGAAGACCCTGATCACACAGGGAGTAGGAATGTTGTGGATGGCCTCTCCACCTTCAACTCTTCAACACTATGTAAGTTTCTCTCACACAGACTCTGGTTTGTTAGTTTTTCTTGATTGTTTTTTATTTATAATTTAAAAACTTTCATAACCCTGTCTGAAATTGGCTCTTTTTTACCCCCTCCCCCCACCTTCTTATTTTTTTTATCATTTACAACTTAGACATACCTAGGTTTTCTTTAATGGAACTATGCATATCTTGAGGTGCAATTTTTTATGTTAAGTCTTAGTTTCTGATTTTTCTTTCATATGGTTTAAGCATTCTGTTTTATATGTACATGCCTTGGCGTGCTTCAAAAGTTAGCTTTAATGAGGTTTACTGATATTATAGCCATTAAGCATCGTATGTTATAACCTTTCTACGTGTTTAATTGGTAAGTAATCGAGTTCAAGATTCTGCAATTTGTATCTCACCATCTCTCGACTTTTTGCGTTTTTATAATTTTGAACTTCAGTAGCTACTTGATGTAAAATTAGGGTGACTATGTTTAAATTTCACCATCTTTATACCGCAGCTGTATTCGGTAATGGCTTCATGGTCCGTGCCCTCGCTATTGTCAATACCGCCGGCCCCACCAAGGGCCAGGCAGTAGCCCTCCATGTCCAATCCAACTTAGCCGCTTTTTTTAGGCTCAATATCATAGCCTACCAAGACACCCTCTACGCCCACTCCCTCCACCATTTCTATAGGGACTGTCACATCTATGGCACCGTTGACTTCATCTTCGGTAATGCGGCCGAAGTATTCCAAAATTGTCACTTTTTTGCATGCAGGCCGATGCCGAAACAGAAGAACATGATAACTGCTGATGGCAGGTTTGAACCCACACAAGAAACTGGATTTATCTTTCAGAATTGTACCATTCAAGCCTCTCCCGACCTAGAGGCTGTGAAGGGAAATTTCTCCACTTATTTGGGAAGGCCATGGAGATCACAGGCTAGGGTGACGGTCATGCAGTCCTATTTGGGGATGTCATGAGCCAGGGAGGGTGGCATCCGTGGGGCAAGGAGCCAAAGCAAGATACAGTGAAGTGTGTGGAGTACAAGAATTGGGGGCCCAGGGCAGACACAAAGGGAAGGATGAGGTGGGGGGATTGAAGGTGGATGGGGAGGTGAAGAAAGAGGTGTGGAAGTTCACAGTGGCTGAGTTCATACAGGGGCAGTTGTGGCTGAAGGCTGCCGGGGTGCCCTTCAAGGCAAGGCTATGAGCAAGGTTTAAAAAATCGGTGATGTGGACCGGAACCGGCGATTCGAGTCATGGTTCTATATTTTAATACCTTGGCACTGAGAAGTAAAGAGACAGTGCACTTTGTATCTCGTTATCCCTGTAAGTGGATAATTTGGTTTGTTGCCCTCTGTTCACATTGTAGATAGGTGTAGGGTTTGATTATTTTTGTGAACATTAGAGCAGTGTTTGGTTCTCCATTTATGGGAGTGTTAGTGTCCATGTTACTGGTGGGCATGTAACTATGGATTAAGATGGAATACTGTTTTTGGGAATAAATGAAAAGTAGCTTACTCTTTGCTCATGTAGAAAGTGGATGCATTCCTTTCTTTTTTTGTGTGCTACTTTTTATGTTCCACGTTTGGTTTTATTTTGTATCTTGCATGTTCGATATATGGCTTGTTTTGCAAATTGAGCTGCATGTAATAGGCTGCTTGATATGCTACAAGTAGCATCACCTATCCATTTTGATCAATAAATGGCTGATTTGAATTTTTTACCATTTGAGCATACTTTGATTGACTTGAATGGAGGAATGGTATGCATGAACAATCCTTTGACCCGGGGTTATACTGAGCTCTATGTCACATGTCGATAAGTGTTGACACTTCCACCATGTCGTCGACACACAATAACACGCCACTAACAATTTTCCATTGTGTCAGTTTATGTGATCTTTTTTTAGTATAGTGTCGATACTTTTAATATCAGTGTCGGCATTTTTTTTGTCACAAAATGCTTAACGGTCTTCATGGTTGAAGTAACTTTATCTTATAGTAGGTGCAACAATATATAGTGATTGTATACTATGAGACCATTTATTTGTTATAGAAGAAAGTCACAGCTTTTTTTCTTAGCCATTGCATGTGAAATCTAACACATTAAAATGTAACACAACTCTTGAGAGGGCTTCATACTCAATTAGTGACCAATTAATTTTACATCCAATTGTTGACAATGATTGTAACCTTCATGTATCAAAAATAAATGATTACATCATATATATTTCTTAAGAGTAATGATCATATAAGACCCTCTCCAACTTATGTGTGTAGGACCCCGAAGGATCACCATTAAAGTTGGCACAGATCTTTAGAAAAGTTATCACATGGGTGTGGGACTTTACTTTTTCTATAGGATCGTATATATGCTAGAATGTTAAGTTTTAGTTGTTATTAAAGTATGCACGTGAAACTCTCACCGCACTGTTTGTGTTAATGTTACAAAAAAAAAAAAAACCAATCTTATTATAAAAATCTCATCACAGTGAGGGCAAACATCTCTCTGTCCATACTTTCCTATGTTTAGAGGAGATAAACCTTATTTTGTATTTATAAAAATATAAATTTTTTAAAAAAATAAATATACAAACATATTTACATTTTAGGTACATTGACACCCATTTAAATAACCATGTAATACTGAGGGGGTTTTACTTGTAGCATATAAGTAGAAGGCTGTTGACTTCCTTGGGTCCTATAGGCAAAAGTTTATATAAGGTTGCATCCTTAAAATGTAGAACTATGGATGCACCTCAAAAATCTATCGAAAAGATTGTTTTAGTGTTACCTCTAATTGATCATTTCGATATTGAGATATATGACTATGAACAAAAATAGAGATATTTGAGTCCTAAAAATAGTACATCTTCCAACACATTATCTAGACCGTCCATTTTTAAGATTTTTATATGTCTATGGATCTACTTTATTTCAACCATTTTTGGAGTTTAAAATTTTAAAATTAGATATAAAAATAGATTTTAAGATAATTATAAGAATATTTTGCATCAAAATTATATGTTATGATAAAATTTGAAGATACATATTTTATATCAAAATTTTATGTTATGATAAAATTTAAAGGTGCGCCTTAATTGGATTGTCTAAAGTTGCAACCTCATAGAAACCACACCCGGTCCTATATCCTCAAATTAATTAATGAAGTAGATAAAGGGAATGGTTTCTTGGTAGCTTTTCCCTTGTCTACCTCCAATATCGTCAACCTGTTTGTTTTTCTTGAAAGGAATATGTCTTTTCTTTTCTTCTTTTTTTTTTCTTTTTTTTTTCTCTTTTTTCTTTTTTTCTAGTAAATCATCCTTGGGAAAATATTATTTAAGGGGTCATAAGTTATAAATCCTTATAATATAATGGGTGTAGTTTGTGTAAAACCGAGGTGCTAAACAATCAAAGTAAATCACACTTTCAAATAGTATTGAGAAATATGGTTTCCATACTAGAAATCTTTGTGATAGTCTTAAAATATTTTTTCATCTATAATTATAAATTTTAAAGCTTCAAAAATAGTGTACATCGAGCAAATCCATAAAAATTTGAAAATCTTGAAAATTGACGATCCAAAAATGCATTACAAGATGCTCTATTTCCAAAACTTTAAATGCATTTTTTTCCTATTGTCCCTGTATCTTGAGGTCGAGATGATCAATTTGAAGAAATTTGGGCATCAAAACAACCTCTTCTAGTGAAATTTTTGAGCTGCGCCCTAATTTGATTGTTTGAATAAACATTTTCCTAATATAATTAAGGGGGTCAAAATATTTCAATTTACAACATGGCCAAAGTATCTTTTCTCACCAATTGGTCCCAGGGCATCTTTTCATACCAATTGCGAGTTAATTGGTGTAAAAATATTCATATACATAACCACATGAAAGAATTTTTCATGTGAAAATAGTTTTAAAAACATGTTTTCACGCGAATCAAACAGCCCTTGGGGATTATGGGTAACATGCAACGCAGGTCCGGGGGTAGTGCCACTTGGAAGGTGGTGATAATGGGCAACTCCATGGGGGTATTTTACCTCGGGGAATGTGAATCATAATCCGTTGTGATTTCCATGTACAAAAGACAAATGATCGCTTTGTAGATAATCTCATTATATTTATGTTAATATATTATAATAATTATAATAAAAATATTTTAATTACTATAATAATAATATTAGTATTATAATAACATCATAATAATAATTATAATATATTATAATAATTGTTGTCAAATTTTATCATGGTATATAATTTTGATCTAAAATGTTCTTAGGATTATCTCAAAATCTATTTTTATATCTAATCATAAAATTTTGAATTTCAAATATGATTAAAATCAAGTGGATATATAAACATATGAAAATCTTGAAAATGGACGGTGTAGATAATATATTGTAAAATGCACTATTTTTGAAACTTCAAATCTTTTTATTTTTCATGGTCATACATCTCGATTTTTCATGATCAACCAAAAGGCTTTTCAACATTAAAACTACTTTTTCCGATGGATTTTTGATGTGCATCTGTATTTCTACATTAAAAGGTTGCATCCTTATATAAACTTTTAACTAGTATTAATTATATTACTGTTATAATAATAATATTTTAATATTATAGTATACTAATAAGTTAATATTATATTATTATTATTATTATTATATTTTATTATAGTATATTCATATATTTCATAATAATTATTATATATAATAATGACTATAATTATATAATAACTATTGTAATATAATAATAATATCATCAACAAAACTTTATCCCAACTAATTGAAGAGATCGACAATATAAAATTAATAATTAATATTAAAATAATAATTATATTATGTTGTATTATATTTATAATAAATATAATAATATTATTATGATATATTCATTATAATATTATTATATCATGTTAATAATAATAAAATAATATGATATTATTATTTAATTATTATTATTATTGTTATTAATATCATCATCATCATGATCATCCTTTCATCATCGTTACTTCTATTATAGTATTGTATTATAATAATAATATTATTATATTATTACTACTATTGTATTATAACAATATTATTATTATATTATTACTATTATTATATTATAATAGTATTATAATATAATAATATAATATCATAGTAATTAGAATAGAGATAGGAAGAACAAAACACACCTAAAAATCCCACCAAGATTCGTAAGGGCGATAGAAAGACAGCAGACTAACTACTGTGAGTCATGAGCTCACAAAAGACCAGAGAGGATATGAGAATCAGTGATTGAAAAATCGGCCAAATGGTTTCTACTAGGCGGAGTTACTTGGGCTCAGGCCCTTGACGATCTTGAAATGTCTGGAGTTGGATGTCCAACTCAAGGATATTAAAAAAATAATAATAAAAAATCTTTAAAAATAAGAAATTTATTTGGTCTTTTTATGCTTTCTATCATTTTAGTAAAAATTGAAAAGTGTTTTGGTCATAAATACTTACTTTTATATTTTTTTCATCTTTTTTAGATTATTTCAAAAATACCCCCCATCACATGTTGATTTTTTAAAATTTATGTTTTTACTACTTTTTTAACATCATCTTGAAATGTTTTGCATAATCTTACTTTAAACATGTATTTGCTATTTTTTGGATTTTTATAATTTTTTGACCTTTTTTCTCTGCTACAGTACTAAACACTAATCAGACTGAGTTACTCGAACTGGGCCCAAGTAATCAGCTCAAGCCAGGACCAATTACTCGGTTCGAGTCGCACTTTCTAACACTGATGAGAACCAAAGAATGATATGGGCTTTGATACCAAAAGACCACAAAGAAAGAGGTTTCCCTGTTGCCTTGATTTCTCTGTGGTCTTTGTTTACAGTCTCTTCGTGGTCTCTGTTCGTTTCAGTCTATTTTGTTTCTCTGTTCTTTATCACTGCAATCATACTCAGCTCAGTAAAAAAATATTTCTATTTTTTAACAGCTTCCATTTTCCTTAGTTATGTCCATGGAAGTGAGACTGATGATGATGATGATGTCTGTCCATGGAAGTGAGACTTTGTGAGAAGTATATCATTGTAAAACAAAAACTCTTTACACAGGAAGTGAAACACTGAACCAATTGATACAAAGCCAAATTGCTCAATAGAAGCAGAATACACTATCATACAAAAGAAGCGCTATGAAATATACAGGCAATCACACCGAACTGAGGAGAGAGATTCTCAGGTGATTTTGGAGAGAAAATCAGGCATTCTCTTTTTTCACTCCATTTCTGCAATGAAATTGGGTTGCTCACCTTGGCACAAGTACTCATCACAATCAGAAGCCAATTGCCAGTCTTTCCTTAACCTTAGGATGTCGTCTGTGAAAGTTGAGCCGGAAGCTCCAATGAACACCTTAGACAAGGCACAAATCGTCTTGTCGAGCATGGCGTCAACCTTTAGGAAATGAGAACAGTTAACAAACATCAACATTTTCGAAGATTCCCATGATAATAGAGACATAAAGGGGAGAATGAAAAACTAAGCAATCAATTGCCCTGGAGGCAAAAGACTTCTTTATAGTTAAACAATATATATTCTGGAAAAAGGAGACAATTTACTACCTGATCATCTGAGTTAAGGTGGTGCCTTACAAGTAAGGCATCCCATTTCTCCACGGAATTATGAGATGGCCTCTTGACTAGAGGAACAGTCTTTCCATTAACCACGGTAAGCAGCTGGAGGAGATTGGTTTCGCTCTCAGCTGCATCAGTTGAGAGATAAATCACCGGTGTGTCTGCTCTCTGCACTTTCCGAAGAATGCAATCAGCCGCTTGAGGGATTGGAAAGAAGCAGCTCTCTTGTTTTGCATTGCTGAGGTGAAAAAACATTCATATAGTAAGAAAAGCAATTGTTTCATAAACTTGGATGCTACCATCTAAAACTTATTAGGAAAATATAATATTGTCGAAGGCATAATGGAAACCACACTGTAGGGTTCAACACTCTCCAATGAAATGGATGGAAGATAGAGAGAGGGACCCACCACAACAGGACATTACAGAAATGGTGGCCCAACTCTTATTATCCATACAGTAAGAAAATCAATTTTTTCATAAACTTGGATGCTACCATCTAAAACTTATTAGGAAAATATAAAATTGTCAAAGGCCTAATGGAAACCACACCACACTACAAGGTTCAGCACTGTCAAATGAAATGGATGGGAGATAGAGAGAGGGACCCACCACAACAGAACATTACAGAAATGGAGGCCCAACTCTAATTATCCATCAACAGTGATAACCCTAACTGATTATGCTCGTCTTTAGTCTAATGGAGTAGGATACATAAACTATATGAGTAGAACGATATGACAGGCCAGATTAAGTACAGAAAAATGACAGCACAGATTTAAGTACAGAAAAATGCTAACACCAAAGATATATAGAAAAGGGTGCGGTTTGTATAGAGCCTAGGTTCTAAACAATCAAATTAGAGCCTACCTTCAAATAGTGTCACGAAATGTAGATTCAATATTGGAAATCTTTGTGATAGCATTAAAATATATTTTCATCTTTATTTATAAAGTTTAAAGCTTCAAAAGCAGTGTTGATCGACAGATCTATGAAAACTTGAAAATCTTGAAAACTGACAGTCCAAAACTGCATTACAAAATACAGTATTTCCAAAACTAGAAATCCATTTTTTTCTCATGTCCATGCATCTTGATGTCAAGATTATCAATTTGAGATATTTGGGAATCAAAACAACCTCTTCTATTGAGATTTTTGAGGTAGGCTCAAATTTGATTGTTTAGAGCCTCAGCTCTATATAACCTTTTCCCTATAGAAAAACTTTCATGAAGCAGCAAATGAGAAGTTCACTCAGTAGAACGTGGAAACAACGTACCAGAAGCGAAGGTTTTAACAGCAGAAAGTACATGAAACCAACAAATCCTGAATACTGCAAGAGTTGAACTCAGTAGAAATTGGATCCCAAAAACTGTAGGAGGTGCACATTTCTATGAGAATGTAGTGAGGCTATCAAACATTCAAAACGAAAAACGTAGTGGGGCTATCAATCTATCAAGACAAAAAAAGAAAAACTCAACCTGGAGCCAGCAGGCACATTGTCATCAAAAAATTAGAATTCTAGTATAGGTCCCAATACTGAACTAGCCAAGCCCAGTTAAGCATAAGTTATATTTCCTTTCTCTCTTTTGACCATATGCTAGTGGAACCTCTAAAAGAGAGCAAGACATTCGAAGAAGTGTTTAGTGCCTATTCAGATCAGTAGTCAAGAAAATATAAAACTAAATCAAGAAAATATAAAATTAAATCCAGCATGAAAGGGGCATAGGCATTTAACAGTATAAACCATTATATGTTATTTTACTTCAGAGGAAAAAAGAAAATCTATTTATTCATGACAAGATACAAAAAAAAGGACTTTTTACGTCATTTTGGTGCCCAAAGATTAAGACTGGGTTTCAATAATATCTAACCATTAAATCGATTAAGACTGGGTTTCAATAATATCTAACCATTAAATCACATATAATCACACACACAAGACAAATGCAGTTGAAATCTTATATCATGTTATCCTTTTTTCTTTTTAAGTTCTTAGTAACACATAGAGGTCACCGAGCCTGAGTGGCTGCATTGATTCTCCACCATGCCCCACATAGCAGGTAAAATCAGCTTGGAACCACCATTGATAAATACATAAAGAGGTACATGTGGCTTACTCGATCAGGTTTCATGCCCTGAAGTTCTCAATCCACATAATAAATAACTCAAGAAAATTTACTAATATCATAAGAAAATTGAAAATTGAAACAATTATACATACACAATATTGTTTTACCAGGATAGTAATTTGGCATTAAAATCTTTTTTACATCATCAAGCAAAAAGCAACTAAATTTACAAGACATACATGTATAAGAGCTTGAATTTTGACTTCTTTATGTTAAACAGGCCCACTGTTGTTCACAACTTCCCCACCCTCCCTCAATCACCCAGAACACATATATAGGATTTGTTTTTCTTGATAACTCAGTTTCATTCATTACACAATGTTTCGTTCATTAAATGACTAAAAGTCGGCATAAGATAACATTGAAAATATACAAATCAACTACGGTTAAAAGGTGCTCAGGAAGAAATCCTGGTAAGATACAGGGAAATTGTCTTGACAAATCAGATGACTCTTTGGCCAAATGCAGGACATGGGCAAAAAATTTGAATTGATTTTATAGGTGAGTGCTTAAGAAAAAGTAGGATCTATAAATAAAACGATAACAAGACAATGTCAATTAGTAACATAGATATAAGAAAGAAGAAAAATAAAACAATGTCAAAGTGAATAATGTTTTTAACAAAGACACGCACAAGGTAAAAATGCAAACAGAGAATATATGACATGCCCCCAAGAGGGCATGCTATATGTATCCATAAAGATATACTAGTATAAAAAAAATCCTCAATGTATTATTCCATGTTAGGAAATGAGACTTTCTCGATTACCCTTTGTTGCAATGAAACCCCCCACTACATCAAATCTAATACCTTGAAACCAACTTGCCTGTTACTGACAAATCGATCTCAAGAAATCCATACACCCAAGAACCGACTATGGTGTACATTTGAGAAAATAAGATGAAATCAAGTAAGTAAAATAAGAAATGCAATAATACAACCACACACTACAAACCCTAATCCAATCACCACAAACACACAAATATATGTAGTTCACCCTAATCGGGCTACATCCACGGGCAACTGGCAAAGAAACGATTTCATTATCATGGAAGAATTACAAGTTTTATGTGTATGTACAAATTACTTTACAATGGCAAAGAAAAAAACTCAAATGGATTTTTCATACTATAATAATATTATCAATCGACTCATTTCTTTGCTACCTTCGACCAGCGTCGTCGCTGCAAAAAAATGCCCATGAAATCCAACCAAATACAAGGGCACAACAAAACTAGGGTTTGTGCAAAACCCCCAATTTCTATTCCCACAAAACTTCTCTTCATTTTCTTTACAAGAGTTTTCTTTACAAACACTCACGTGATACTCGTCCATCTCTATGCAATGACTTTATGTAACCTATAAAACTCATTGTATAATTGACTAAATTACCCTTGAACAATACGAGAAATAACTTAAATAAAATAAGAGGTGATTTTGTATCATCATCCCAGCAATCTCCAACTTGATGCAAAATTACATCCTCACCTTGCCATCTATGTTCGTTTATTCCTTTCTAGAAGAACCTAGAAAACTTAGCTAATGAAGCTCTCTAGCCCAATAACCTCCATAAACATGCCTTGTTCATCTTCCTTCGTGCTTGTGCTTCTCACGCAAACTCCACCTTCTTTAACTCTCTCTTCCTTGACCTCTTTGAGGCCATGACATCGCTTCATATGCTTTATGACCCTTCTTACACACCTCCAAGCATAACCAGTGTTTGATCTCATTTGACCGGGATCCTTTGCACAAGTCTCTCCCACAAAGCCATGCATATGCCCAAAATCTTGGCATTACGTGCCCGTACTTCTTAATTTCTACAGTAGCCATTTCACTCCATTCCAACATTTTCTTCCTAGGCTAAATACAAGCCAATCAATAAGACCACAAACAAGTGAAATAACAAATTTTATACAAACCATGGCAATGATCAAAATTGAAACTAGAGTTGTATACAATAGTCTAATCACATCGGCACTTCCTTCACCAAATTTTGAGCACTGTTTCGGAATAAAAACATAGGTCCTTCCAGCTTCCCATCCTCTTTTGAAAGCTCCAAATCATCAATTTTTCCACCTCGCCGAATATCCTTACCAAAACTGTCTATCAAGATCATCCATTGCTAAACCATGTACCTGTTGCCGAGTTTTTTCTTTTTCTACAACCAAATTTACGATCAAAACTATGTTATCTGTGGACAAGATAGTTTTGATCTATGAGACACGAAACGACATCAACACAAAGTTAGAACTTTGGAGGGATGCTCTAGAATCTAAATGTTTTAAAATTAGCCAGACTAAGATAGAGTATATGGAATGCAAGCTTACTAATAATAGGAGTAGTAATGAGGAAGTAGTTAAGATTGTCGGCCAATGAATACGAAAATGATCGTACTTTTGATATCTTGGGTCGATAATCCAGAAAAATAAAGAGATTACGGAAGATGTTGCACATAAAATTAGAACTGGGTGGGTGAAGTGGAGATGTGCAACCTAAGTTTTATGTGATCGCCGCATACCAATGTAACTAAAAGGCAAGTTCTATAGGTCAGTTGTTAGACCAGCGTTACTTTATAAGACAGAATGTTGAGCGGTCAAGAAACAACATACACATTGAATGAGTGTACTGAAATGAGGATGTTGAGATGGATGAGTGGCAAAACAACAAGGGATAGAATTTGAAATGGGAGAATTTAAGTGTGACACCAATAGGCAATAAGATGAGAGAAAGTAGACTTAGGTGGGCTACCCATGTGTAGCGTAGACCCAACACAGCACCTGTTCGGTGTACGAGTTAGTTCAAGTGAAGGCTCAAAAAGGGCGAGAGGTAGGCCCAAAAGGATATAGTTGGAAATAATGCGAAAAGATATGGTGACTTATGGCCTCACTGAAAGTATGGACTTTAATAGAGTATATGGCAGACCAATATTCGTGTAGCTGAACTCAATTAGTTAGGAAAAGGCTCTAACGATGATGATGATCACAATTTACAATTGTTTTGCCCAATAATTAATTCAAGTTTTCTTCCTAGACTCCCTTCATCATAACTAGAGCCCCTTTTGAAACTTTGAGCACTCCACCTTGCTCAATAAATATGTAACCGTCCATATCTAGAGAAGAAAATGAAATCAAACTTTTCTTCAAATCTAGCACATGCCCGGTAAATTGTTGGGATGGTGATGCAAAATCACCTTTCATTTGACCTCAGGTATTTCTTGTATTATCCAAAGATATTTTGGTCAAATATATAATGACCTTTATAGGTTACATAAAGTCATTATAGAAAAAGATAAGAGTATCATGTGGGTATTTGTGAGAGAAGTTCTTGTAGAAAAAAAAAAGAGGAAGTTTTTGGGAGATAGAGATTTGAAGTTTTGCACAAACCCTAGCTTTGTTGTGCTCTTGTATTGGACCAGATTTCATCAGCACTTCTTTGCGGCGACAATTTTCGTCGACTGTAGCAAAGAAAGGAATCGATTGATGGTATTATTGTGGTATGAAAAATCCATTTGAGCTTTTTCTTTGTCATTATGAAGTAATTTTTACATACCCATAAAACTTGTAAATCTTCCATGATAATGAAAAAGTTTCCTTGCCTGTTGCCCACGAATGTAGCCCAATTAGGGTGAACCATGTATATTTATCTATTCGTGGTGATTGGATTATAGTTTGTGGTGTGTGAATGTATCTTTGCATTTCTTATTTTACTTTATCTTGATTTCATCTGATTTTTTCCAAATTTACTATACTATATTCGGTTCTTGGGTGTGGAATACCTAAAATCGATTTGCCCGTAATAGGCAAGTTGGTTTTGAGGTATTAGATTTGTCGTACTGGGGGGATTCATTGTGACAAGGGGTTATCAAGAAAGTCTCGGTTCCCAACATTTCACTCTTTTAAGTAGGCACCAATCTTGTGCGCCCAGGTGCGTACTGCTTCAGTAAACGCCCATGACCCAGATCAATTTGAGCCGATCTGACGATCATGGATGTCCGATAGTGTTTGAATTTTAATTTTTTTTTCTACAAATCCAAATCATTTGAAATTTTAGGCGTGTGTTCTTCAAAAATAAATGAATCTACAAAAAATATAAAAAAAAATTACACGAAATAAATTAGACC
>NW_006498137.1:1287643-1304026 GCF_000471905.2 Amborella trichopoda
ATATACCATGATAAAAGTTGAAGTGCACATTACCTCTACACCAATGGATGCATCTGTATGCCAACTCCACCCTTTAAAGAAAGTTGTGATAGGAAGAGAGTGAAGAGAGAAAATCGTGTGGGTGGGTGGGTGGGGGGAGAGATTTATTAAAGACGAGAAAAAATGAAATATGTGGTACAAAAATAGAGGGAGAAAAATAGAGAGATAAAATGAAATCATATAGGTATGGAGAGATTTATTTAGAACACCGTATAAAAATAGAGGGGGTATTCTTCTGGTTTAATATATAATAGATAATATTTGATCGTTACATTATCTACTATTTCCCATTGTGATCATCTTTTTCCCTTTTGTTTTCCTCTTCTTACCTTTTTTTTGTTTTTTTTTGAAACAACGATTTTTTTCCCTCCATCACCTCTCTCTATCTCTCTCTAGTAAGAGCCTGGTTGGATATTCTTGTAATTATTGATAATTCACTATTTCAATAAAATTACTATTAAAAAAATTATATATTATTTGATAAGGGTTCGGTTTGTATAGAGCCAAGACTCTAAACAATTAAATTGGAACCATGTTCAAATTACTGTCAAATAAAAGTGGTTTCAATATTAGAAATCTTTGTGATAGCCTTAAAATATATTTTTATCTTTAATTATAAAATTTAAAGCTTCAAAAATAGTATAGATTAATCAAATCTATGAATACTTGAAAATCTTAAAAATTGATAGTCCAAAAACACGATACAAGATGCCTTATTTTTAAAACTTGAAATCCATTTTTTTCTCATGTACATTCTTCTTGATGTCGAGATGATCAATTTGAGGATATTTGGGCATCAAAACAACCTCTTCTAATAAAATTTTCGAGATACGCTCCAATTTGATTGTTTAGAGCCTCAGCTCTATATAAACTTTTTCGATTTGGGAACGTCCATCATAAAGTTATTCAAGAGGCGGTTTTACATGTTTGTCTTTTTTAAAAGCATTTTTTACTTTTTCTTCTTCAGTGTGTTAAAAATCACATATTTTTTTGCTGAAAATGGCTTAAACTTGTTGAAAAGTAAACTAATTAAATAATATTATATATAATTCTAGCTACATACCAAACAGCTAACAGATAGTGTATAAGTTTTGAACAAATTATTCGATTTTAGATATCATTAATTATCATCCAAGCCCTGAATTTGAAGACCAGTCTCTCTCCCCACCACAAACTCATCATTTTGTTGCTCTTTTATCTCAGAAAAATAAGAGAACCGGAGAACAGTGAGCCCTTTCTTCCATGGCATCTGCATTGTGTAGTCAATCATGGCAGCAACGTGGTTCAAAAGAACAACTGGGCCTCTTTCAAACCTGATTTCATTCGATAAATTTGTCATGTTTTTTTCTGTTCTCTCTAATCTTTCTAGCAAGCCCCATTTGGTTCTCTGGGACCATTTAAAACGATTTCCTTTCTCAGTCCTCATCAACTCTCTGTTTTCTATCTTGTTCATCATGCCTCAAACTTAAAATCTTGAATGTGGGCATCTCTTATGAAGTCTAGTTTTGCTTTTTCTCCTCATTTTCTATCAAATCAGCCATGGAAGCTCTACAACAGAAGACCTTGGCTTGCTTCGCCATCACAACAGTGGATTTAACTTGATACGAAGGTTTTCTAGGTGATGGGGAGATGAAAATTTGAGCATTGAGGGTTTCAGCCATGGAGTGCTCGATGGAAACCGCTTGTTGGGGGCAAAAAGAAGCCATTGAAGCTTGTTCAGAGGTGGGTGCTAAAGAGATTGGACGAGTTGCAGAGAGAGAGATCACAACTTGAAACAGAGAGAGCTGAAGAGGCAGGTAAGACCATAATAATGCAGTTCTCCCAATTGTATGCACTTCTACTGGAAAACTTAAATCCCCGCGGCAAATATATGCATAGGCACCATTACCAAACAACATATAGGTGTTTTAGAAGAATAACATTATTCTAAACATGACTTATCAGGGTTATCTAGAGCATCCAAACGCGCTCAATTAGCATATGAAATAACCACGCATTGCTCATGGTAAAATGACATGTCAATACATATTCAGATGCTCAAGAGAGAGTAAAAACTGAGCACCAAAACAAATGTTTTCTTTCATAAGATTACATCTCATTTAAACTAATTGGAGGACCTCACTACACAGAGAGAGAGGGAGAGAGGGAGATGTGCCCCACTAAACTAAATGACTCTTCTACAAGATTACAGCCACCCAAAACTAATGCCAAATATAATCATACTTACAAGTTACAACTATTGCATCTTCTAATCATCCTCCACCTCAACCAACCTTCCACAAACCCATTTTTTCCTAGTGGCAGTTGCAGAGGCAGAACTTTCAGTTTTCCTAAACTGAGAAATCCCCATTTCAGCTCCCAACCTCACTCCTTCAGCCACAATCTTTTCTTGCGTAGCAGGACAATTATGCTCAAATGTAGCATTACCACTCTGTAAGGAACATGATAAGTAACCAAGACCTGCATTCTCGGACCTTTCTCTCACATTATTAATGGTGTCAGGATCCTCCGTGCCATTCATTACATTCTGCAGAGCCAGCTTATCGAAACCAAAGTTCTCAAATTTATTGTCACTTTGAGTGAGATGGTGTTTGCCATTCATGTATGTCTTAATTAGCTCAGGATTGGGAGTTGAAGTATTCAGGACCTGTTGGTCCTGAGCGTGTGAATTGATCTGCCCATTGTCTATGCTTTCGAGTGATCGAGTAGCCTCTGCAATTAGTTTCCTGGTTTCAGCAAGTGTGGCTCTAGCCAGAGGGTTGGACATGGCAGCAACTTCTAAGGCTTTCGCAGCTTTCTCGGCTTCAGCAATCAACAACCTGGTTTATATGATTGCCCAACTGAGTGACTTACTGGAGAGCAAGTCAATTGTAAAACAACATCTGATTTAACTTCTACGGCTTATTGCTAGAAGAGTGGACTGGCTCCACCCAGGTTTCAAAATGCTGCCCTTTCCTAAAGATCTTGGGAAAATTTCCAAGATTTTCAGGAAACTATGTGGTCATTAATTTCTTGATATTTTTTCTTTTTTTTTCTTTCCACACTGTATTTATAAAGATAAACTTGAAGTCTGAAAAGGAATTATAGAATAGACGAATTAAACTCTTTCATTTTTCAAAACTTTTAGCGAGTCTGTCATTTTTTAAATTTTCTTTCCTTTTCAAGATTTTCTGAGAATATCCAAGAACCAATTTCAAAAATCTCTCTAAAACATGCCTTCCCCAAGAAATTCTTGATGACAAAATTTGCCACTAGATCAACAAAAATAAGGAACAAAGCAATCCTTGAAACCTTTAAGGGGTTTAATGACCGGCCAAGATTGATGAAACCGTTATGATGGTTAGCTTAGTCCTATTCATAATTGTCGGGATCAGGAGCAGGGATCGTGAAAGGCTAGAAGATCCCTCCGGTTGGAAGTGCTGTCCTTACAATACATAAGTTAGGGATCAAGATCCCCAAATGCTAGAGATCTCGATCCTGCCCTTTTGGCAGATCTTGCTCCCAATTTTAAAGAATATATAGTACAAGAATATGATACTATTTAAAGTAGGGATCTCTTTATTTATAGCCAACAAACAATGCATTTATATTAAAAGTATGGTTGCATTGGTAGTGGCTATAAATAATGAACATCATCAGTTTGGGCACTATTTTGGTCTTTAAGGAAGGGATAGAGATCCACATAATAGTGGGGATCGAGATCCCAAAATCCAAAAATCAAGTCCCTTAAAGAACCCTTTTTCAGACGTTGGAGCAAGACTCCACAGTAGGGTCACCGCTAGGTTGGGATAGCCTAACAAGTAGCAAATATGGTCCTATGCCTTATATCAGAAAAGAATATTATACCTCACGGAAAGAGAAATCATCTAATATTAGAAAGGGAAACTTACAATAATCCAATGGACTATATAAAACACTAGTCCATTGGATTTAATGCTATCCAATAAAATGAGGGAGTGACAGACCCGCACCATTGGAGCCATGGCCAGTTCTGGCAGGTCCCACACTTTCTCCATTTCATGGTTTGGTGATGACATCAAATGACTGAGTGTATCATAGTCCATTGGACTACAGTATATTATCCCTTAAAGAAATAAGTGCTTACCTTGCTCTTTCTGTGGCTTCTTTTTTCTTAGTTTCCATGGCCGCCCTTTGTTTTCTGATTTTCTTTAACATTTCAAGTTTGGAGTTAGCTAATGGATCAGTATATGAAGGAGTAGAAATCTCTTTACTCTTTGGTCCAGCTTTCCCAGTTGATCCACCACTATTAAGCATTTCTTGCTTCTTTATGGGGCTGCTTTTCATAGCATTGGCATCCTCCATTTGCCTTCTCCTTGGTGATCTTCTGACTGCTCCAACTGGGGTCCCATGGTATTTAGTAAGCCCAGAGAAAACTCTATCTCTATATTCCTGCAGAAACAAAAGTCGCAAGCATTTTCTTACCATTGTTAGTGATAGGAAAAGACCAAGTGCAACTAAGTTTTATCGATGAGATGATTAAATCACTAAAATTTACTTTATCTCTAAGGAAAGAGCACAAGTTTTCCTTTTACTAGGCAAAGGCTAAGCAATACTAAAAATCTTTGAAACCATTTATTAAGCAGTAGAGCATTTCTGAGTTTTTTCTTTTTTCTTGATAGTAACTAGTAAGCATTACCAAACATCACTAAAATGTATCAATGTTATCAATTAAAACTACGTTTATCGAATAAGAAAAAAGACCAAGTATTTTTATTGGTAAGAAAAGATCAAGCAATCCTAAGTATCTTTGAAATCACTTAGCACAAAAGCCTTACTAAGTTTTTTGTTTTTACTTGTAGTAAGCATTCCAATCATCACTTCTTCTTCATAAATTTATGGTTAATTATTAGACTCTATCTCAAGATCACGAGAAGCAACTTACCAAGGAAAAGGACAGTTTAAGATCCAAAGTTAAGAAATAGGTTTCTGACATATTTTCTGGGATTGTTATTTGTACCAAGGTTTAGTGATAAGAACCCAGCTAGACAGGAGGAATTCTGGCCAGCAATTCTAGAATATACTCAAAAAAGTGTTGGGGTTATGTTACAAAGACATGGACATGCATGTCACCATATGACAAATACAAGTGTCAAAAAGCCAACCCAAAATTGGCCTTTTAGAATGATTTGTCCATACATTAATTAAAGGAGAGGGGGAAGTCAAATTTTAAGTAAAAATTAAGTGTTTTCTAGTGAATTTGTAATCTAAGATTTTAAAGTGTTAAGACATGCATCTTGTGTCAATGGTGTGTCGACACATGCAACATAAGCCATCGATCCAAGTCATTTTACGGGGCAAGTAACAAAAGAAACACGGTTGTAGAAAACAAAACATGTGAGCAAACCATAGTAATTAAGACTGGACTAGTCAGTAGGACCACTGACTGATTCCTTGGTCATTCCAGCCAAAGCAAGAACTAGGTTTGGTTGAAAACCAAACCAAAGTTTGACATGCTTTGGCCAGTTGGGCCGACGAGTTTGACCTGTTAAACTAGCTAAACAAAGTTGGTCAATTCTTTGAATATATTTCACATTATTTCTTCATTTTTTAAAAACCTGGTCCAACCAGTCAGACTGGCCTTGATTGCACCACATGCTTCACTGGTTTGTAGGCAGGTTTGATTCTAATAAGTCTAGTGCAAATACTCATGCCCCTATCTCTTGGATAGGTGATAATCATTGTAAATTAGAGATTTGAAACATGCCTCTTTAAGATACAGAGTGCCCTTACAGGATCTGCCCATTTGGCCGAAATGGCCTCGGATATCTTCCTCCTTTGCTCGGGTGATTTTGGGGCTCTTCTACCACCTTTGGGCCTAGGCATTGATCTCCTTCTTTCGATGCTCTCTTGCCACTCTTTCTCCAGCTCCCTATCCAGTGTCTCGTAGGAATCCCACTGTAACTCATCTTCACCATGTATTCCTTTTCTAGAAGCTTCGGTGATCAAGTTCTGCCATTGAAGACAGCAAGTCTCTTGTAATGCTAACCTCTCTCTACGCCTTTCCCAACCGATTCTCACTCCTTGTCCAATTTTCACCCTTGTCTCTTTGCTGTACCATTAGTATTAAAAAAGCAAATCAGATAAAGATGCTGTTGGATGAACCAATGAATTTTAGGCCCATGTCTCTCTCTCTCTTGTTGCCCAGTTTCCACCCGTGTCTTTGCTGTACCATTAGTATTAAAAAGCAAATCAGACAGATTTATTTGGATACCAATGAATTTTAGGCCCATCTCTCCCTCTCTCTCTCTGACGCGCGTGCACACACACACACATGTGCACATGCACATACACACAAAAATCAAAGTACTACCACAAGACCAACAATGAGGGGAAGTGCAATATTAAAAAAAAGAAAAGAAGTAAATGTTTAAAACTAAGCAATACAAAAAAGGAAAGAAGTTAAATCCACACCATAATAGTAATAAGTAGCAACATTTGCATTTAAGCATTTTATAAGACTGGGATTGGATAAATAAAGTAATTCTCACCTCTGGGCGTGCCCCAAGTTCACTAACTTCATCTTGACCTACACATTCAACTCATGTAAGGTGAATACCAGGGTCAAATTAATGCATAAGGACTACAACTGTTCAAGTTGAAATAAAAGCAACTTGTTTTCATATGACAGTTTTTAGTTCGTAACAAGTAAAATTATTCTTACATGACATCACCTTTGGATCCTGCATAGCCAGTTTAGTTCTTTCACGAATCTTTCGAAGCGTTTCTGTATACATTTTTCACAAATGCATGCACCAAATGAGTGTCCAATGGACTAACAGGGTTGCAACGTAAATGTATATAATCCCTCTCACCCCTAAAAAAGAAAATGATTTCCATCTATTTTTCCCACGTTCAACAAGGGAAGAAAACCTCATCTTATGCTGGGTAAGTAACTATGACATATATTATTGGATTCAAATGAACAATCAAATCTCAACAGTTGGAAAGAAAGAATCTTTTGAATGCATATGTTCCCCTAACACTAACCAATAACCAATAACCAAAAATAAAGGAGCAGCAACTTTCTGAGAGAGAAGGAAGATTGCAACTCAACTGAATCAAATGTAGCTGACTCCTACCTGGGATGTGTTTCCGGCCTTTGTTCCAGGGTACATTTCCTTATATTGGATTCAAATGAACAATCAAATCTCAAGTTGGAAAGAAAGAATCTTTTGAATGCATAAGTGCCCCTAAAACTAACCAATAACCAAAAATAAAGGAGCAACGACTTTCTGAGAGAGAAGGAAAGAAACAAGGAAGATTGCAACTCAACTGAATCAAATATTGCTGACTCCTACCTGGGCTGTGTTTCCGGCCTTTGTTCCAGGGTACATTTCCTTTATTTGCTTTTGATATTTTCATTCGTCTCAGCCTCTCGTTTTCATCCAGTTCAGCAGAATCATCAGTTGACAACTGATTCGGTTCACAATTTCCATCAGAAATCAATGATAAATGATTTTTCTCTCCACCTTCACTCTGACTCTGAACCAAATAGTCTAAATCCATTGTGGCCACAGCCTTAATGGAAACCCCATTTTGCATAGAAATATGGCTCCTTTCAAACTTCGTTTTATGTTGGATACGGAAGCACACTTTCCATGTAGGACCAACTCTCTGCCCTTCTTTAAAAGCACATCGTAATGAAGTAGATTCATTAAAATGCAAACGAGTGCACGGTGGTCCAAGGTAAGTTTGGAAAGGAGACTTGAAATTAGTAATATCTGCCAGAAACATTAAAACGTAAGTAAAACTCAATGAACAAGGTATAAGTTTCATAAAAAATAAGACAGTAGATATGAAATCCCATGAAACAATTTCATAAACAATTTCATAAGGGCTTGCAAACTATGAGAACATTTACCTTTGGTATAAGGAGGTCAAAACACCCCAGCCATTAGATGCCAAATCTAACAGGTTTGGGTGTGTCACATAGTTAAAGAAATCTTCATTTGACCATTGAGCCTCGTCAATGGCACAAGCCCAGCCTCCGGATTTCAAATCCAATGGCAGGAATTGTGACTTTCTTGTAATAAAGGTAAATGATCTTATTGGGTACTTTTTTCATTTCATAAATTCCAAAATAAAAAATGAAAACTATAAATGAATTAAAATTCTATATTGCAATAATCTAATGCCCGCCTGCTCGCAACACATTAGTCTATCTCAATGTGTTTGGTACCATCATGGGATGATGGGTTGATCACAAGATAAATTGTTAATACATGAGTATATGAGAAAGAGAGAGAGAGAGGGAGAGAAATGAATACCAGGATAATCTCACATAAAAGAGCGTTGATCAATATGCTTTCAGTTTCTCTCTCTAGCATATTTCCATACTCAATTTCACTATTCAACTTAGATAAAAAACTTTAATTGCTCCACCAAGAAACAAGAAATTTGCCCACATAAGTAAACATGGGTGAACAATAGTTACTAGGTCAGGATCAGGACCACGTGATCGTGACAAACAGAAAGCTCCCTACGGTAGGGGTCACAGTCCGCACACCCTGAAATCTAGGGATCTCAATCCCAATACGTGGCAAAGAGAGTCCCCGGGTCTACGTTGAAAGCTTCTATCGTAGAACTGATTCGAGAGGGCTTGGTGGTTGGGTCGGAGAAGAGAGTTCCTTTGTGCTAGTGATCCTTGGTGTACTATATCTCGATTATCAAGTCATCAGACTTTAGGTCCACTCTAGGTTGGATTCCAACAGGCACATAATGATGATGCGTAAGTGATTGACATCCAATGCCTGTCCATTTCCTTGTCATCGTAGCCAGGAAGAGGAGAAGGGCTACGACACTCAAATGCAAGAACACAAGACAAACCTCAAGGACAAGCACTTTCTCAGAGGATACAACCAAGCAACATGCCATGCCTCCGCGCTAGTTGCCAATGCCAAACAAAAAGCTTGCTGCCTTATGGGCTTGGCCTATAACAATATTGTAATTTCGTCGAAGAGAACATTCACTCATACTCAAGAGGCCAAACTTAATTGGGATCCAATGATAAATTATACAAGACCATGCTACTTCTAGTTAAAATCGAGGCCCTTGCAAGCACTTAACGAGTACAATATATACTACTAGAATATACCACACTATTATACAATGCTATACAGCTATACACTATACTACAATACTATGCTATAAACTATGTTCTATAGTACAATAACATTTGCTGCTATATTTAAATTTACTATGTAAAACTAAGTCATCTATACCAAACTACATAGCACTTACTAGTATATTGTGTATTTACTTCTAATATGGTACCACGTTGCTATATTATAATATACTTCTATACTATACTATAATGTTAGGGAATCTAGATCCCATGTAACTCAGGAACTCGATCCCAAATATTAAGGATCGAGATTCCAAAATTCAAGAATCGCGTAGGAGAGAGATCCCCTTCACTGGAACTCCATATCACGATTCCGGAGCAGAATCAAACCCTTGTTAGGTGGATCCCGGTAACTATGGGGTGAACCTTCTACCATCAAGGCAGTACATTTCTGTTTAATAAACCAGACTACATTAATAAGTACATTAATGTTCAATACATTATGGAGAAACCAGAATCCAATGGGTCATTGTCATCCATTTTAATGATGGATGGGGATGGGGATGGGGATGTGGAGATGGAGAGATGGCCAACAGAACACAATGCAACCAGAATGGTGGTCTGTGACCTTCCATCATCTCAACGAATGGTGATGACGCAAGGGGCTATGGTTTTTGGTGTAGTCCATTCATAATGGTCACTTATCTAAAAATATCATCATCTCATCATCATCATCCGAGCCTTATGCCAACTATTTGGGTTAGCTAAAAATATCATTATCTACAACCTAGAATTCTTTCACGGCTTAATGATGCACTTGTTATAAGCTTATGTACATATTGGACTAGAGTTAACAAAGACCATTTGGGCAAGTGCAACATATCCATTTACTATACTTCTGAGACATGTAGGATTGCTAAAACTTGTCCCAGAATCCAAATTTCTCACTCTGTTGAGAAGTAAAAGAAATTGCTTATTGTCGGTCATCTTGAATTTATTAAGTCAAAATTGTAACTTTACTGATTGAAGCGTATCCCTTCGACACTTCTGTCCATTTAAATTCAAACCGAATAGGCCACTTTACCAAGATCCTACATATCAACGTACAAGATCACCTCATGATTCTGTCCACAGAAAGCTGTACCCAGACAATAAATGAAACAGAGCACTTGAAAACAAGTGATTTGAGAAGTTTGTCTTAACCCTATCATCTTGAAGGGAGTCGCCGAAAATTTCAAGCATGCTCTTGTGCTCATTTCTGCACATATATAGCTTTCTTCAGTCTATAGACTTGTGTCAGATGGATAGATTCTTCGAAGCCCATGCAGATGTAATATATAAGTTCCTTTTTATACTGTGCACTTAGAGCAACTTTTTCGCATCTTTCCGATTTCCACTAATGATTGCAAGTTCAAAGTTCTCATTGCAAATTATGCATATTATTCCACATTAGAATAATTGCAGGGCAATTGCTACTATAGTATCTCTCTTATTTGCCGAAAATTTCAAGCATGCCCTTGTGCTTGTTTCTGCACATATATAGCTTTCTTCAGTCTATAGACTTGTGTTGGATGGATAGATTCTTCGAAGCCTATGCAGATGTATTATATAATTCCCTTTTTATACTGTGCAGTTAGAGTAAATTTTTCACATCTTTCCGATTTCCACTAAGGTTGCAAGTTCAAAGTTCTCATTGTAAAGCAGATGTATTATATTATTCCCTTTTTATACTGTGCAGTTAGAGTAAATTTTTCACATCTTTCCGATTTCCACTAATGGTTCCAAGTTCAAAGTTCTCATTGTAAATTATGCATATTGTTCTACATTAGTATAATTGCAGGGAAAATGCTACAATAGTATCTCTCTTAGTTGCCCAAAGTATCTGGAGAATAGCTCTTAAAGTGAGCAACAATGGGCAAAATTATGGAGTTTCTACATATCATGATGGGAATGTTGATCCCAGTAGTGGGACTGCCACGCAAGTACAAATTTCTTACAAAGTATCTGTTATAGATTTATAATCTTTATACTTCCCTTGCTGTCCATTGTATACAATAGAACATATGTCATTTAGCCCAAAGACACATGTAAATGATGCCAAATGGCTCCAATATGTAGTAGATTGGAATCAGTCATCCTGTGAACCGAAGCGGTTCATAAAATGCAAGCCCCATCATGTCAGGGAGTTAATAGACTTTTGAAACCCTAATATACCAAATCTACTACACGAGCTCTCATTGAAATTTTCAGCCACAAGAACCTAACTTGTATGGATGGATATAGCCAGATTGGTAATATCTGTGGCATCAGAATCAACCAATAACTAGTAGCCTAAGAGCTTGTAATTGTTTACTTGTTGTGGTCCCTCCAAAAGCTTGTCCAATCACTCTTGGACATAACTAATTTATTAAAATCTATATTCATATGAAAGTGTTGACTCTTCTCTCAAAAGAATGAGGAGCCATGCATGACTGATATTGGCCTCATTTGTTTCGCCGCATGGGAGTGTCATAAGGCCCCAAGTTTCAGAAGAAATGGTGCTTGCATGACAGAGTAACTAGCATTTCTTTTCTTTTAGAATATGAAAACTACATTGCCTATTCATCTTGCTTCACATGTGAGAGACTGAGAGCCCACATATAGAGAAGCTAACATTCTCAATTGAGCCTAAGCCTACCCAAGCTTTGTGCAAACTTTGAAGTCAATACGATTAACAGTATGAGGGGCATGGGCTTTTTGAACCAATGTTGAATTTACATATTGTCTAGTTCAACCTTTGTTCTTATTCAAGGTTAACTTTATCAAAAAAAACCTTTGCTCTTATTTATATAGTCATCTTTAATCCAAGTTTTCCTCAGCCAAAATTTCATGGCACCTGGGCTTACATTTGGACTCCAATCAAGAGACATGCATTCCATTTTACCTAGAAGGACCTTCCATTGAGCCAGCGACATTTCATCATACTGCACATGGAGCTTCTAAGACATTTCATCATACTGCAAATGGAGCTTCTAATATGAAACATGAACATTCCAACATGAATACAACACAAGTTCATATACAAGTTTTAAAAATCGGATCATGCCCTGACGATATAGGACACCGATTCCCGATTGACTGATCTAGCTCGTGATTCACCGATCCGGGTTGGTGTATGCATACAACTAATAGAAAAAGAAAATTGATAACTGGTGGGGATCAGGTGGTTCTCAGCTTTCCTAGAGCGAGATAACTCCACCCCTGGTTCTAGGTCAAACCAGGCGATTCTAGCTCAACCAACTGATTTTTAAACCCTGAGTTGCAATAACGTTTTTGGGCATATAAAGTTTACATGTCTCACCTTTCGTTTTCTTTTTCTTTTCTCTATTTTTCTGAGTTAAGTGCCCCACGGTTACAAGATGCATTGTACTTTAAATTAAATATATGCTTGGCAACTTCGAAGCCACTTCTAGTTAACACTCCTCTGCTAATTGCTCAATTGATCGATGCATCAAACCATGTGAGCAACATCTTCTTCAATATTCTCTCATACAATTTCATCTCTGTCCGAACTCCTAACTTTTGGAGATGACCAATTCCTCTAGACTAGAATTCCAAAAAAGCAAGAACTCTTGAACCTGGAAGAAAATTTGTCTATCAAATGGTTTTGATGTTCTCTCATCACTTAATCAACGTTTCTTCTGATGGATGAGTAGTGAAGGATCATGACAAGTTGACTGATTCCAATAGCGTATCAATAAGGAAGATTCTTCTTGTTACAGTCTAGTGGTTCCACATTACCATCAATGAGTGACTTGTTAGCACAAAGTAATAGCATCATAGCACATGTCTGAATTCATTACAACTTTACTATAGCTTTATACAAGAGACTCATGACAGATTGTAAAACCAAGTATTATTCACTCAACCCCCAACCCCATATGTCAGCTTGTGAAATTAACCATAAATGTATTAATGGTACAAAAATATTGGAAATAAGAAAAAATAAAGAAAGTAACGAAATATCATCAACCTTGTCTCGAAAAAAGGTCAAAACAAAAATTAAAAATAAAAATTAAAAAACAAACAAAGAAGAAGAAGAAGAATAAAGGCAAAGAAAGAATTAGGTGAATAAAGTGTAAAAACTAGGCCTAAAAACAATGAATTAGTTTCCAATTGATCCTCAAGGCTACCAAAGTTTAAAAATATATCAATCAAAGGAACAAAAAAAAAAAAGGGAAGAGAACTAAGTATAGAGAGAGAGGTTAGGTCTCCACTTTTACAAAACCCATAGATGGACAAAATAATGCAGCGATAACTGAGAGAGAAAGCTCCATAACAAAGTGATAACCGAGAGATAAAGCTCTATAACAATGTGACAGACACCAGAAAGTTCAAGTGGAGAAAAGGAACAAAGAGACGAAAATCCCAACTAGCTCATGTTCTTAGCACATTCTGCTATGAAAATGAGCTGAAATTGCCTTTTTTTCGCCTAAAATCAAAACTAAAAGGCATAAAAATTCTTGGGTCTTTTTCTTAGAATAATAATCCACATGGATTTCGATGCTACTAGAAACTTTCACAATTGAAAAAGAAAAGGAGAACAAAATGTCACAATGCAACTGAATTGCAGGAAACAAGAATAAAATCATGAACTAATTAACATAGAGAAATTCAGGGACAAAATAACCACCATAGAAAATGAAAATAAAAAATAAAAAGAAAGAAACCATTACCTAAAGAAGGCATGTGAACTCATTCAGGCCAGACTGGAACAACAGAGAGCAAGAGAGAGAAAGTGTGAGCGCCACAGAGCATATAGAGAGAGAGCAGAGAAGCGAGATGATATGGCGCATACGTGCTTTGAAAGAGCCCTTAGAATAAGATATGGGATTGATACCTTAAATACCCCTGAATTGGCTTTCAAATTCATTGAACTAGCCCTCATATACAGGTATACCCTATTGGCCTATTGTGATTCTCCCAACTTCAAAAATTATCGGGATACCCTCGATTTGGGTTATGTGTTTTATAAAGGAGCATGTTTTGATAGGTTGAAGCCCTATCAAAATAAGTAAAACTTCATCTCAAAGTTCACTGACTTGAAAAATCTTCAAATTGATTTTGGCCTTGACGATTGTAGTCGTAGAAACTAAAAAATAAAAAAAATGTAGACTTTCAAGTCTTAAAAGTAATGTATAATTTAACATATTATATAGATCATCTATTTTTTTAAAAAAATAAGTGTTCACGGATCTACCAGACTTATACTTTTTTTGTGCTTCAAATTTTACCGTCGGCGGTGGAAATTGATTTTAGAGGCCGCATAGAAATGTATTGATGACCAAAGTGCTTTTCAAGCACGGACTCGAGGTGAGGCATTACTTTATTTTCATAAAGCCCCGACGTTATTGAAACTACATCCTGTTATAACCTGAGATTCCTCCATTTCAGGGTATATATTTGACACGTTTCCCCCCTCCTTTTTAGAACCCTAAGATAGGTACATTTTATCTTTTAAGAAAAGTAAGTTGTTTTCAAAATGTAGATTTTGAAAATGTCATTGTTTCAAAACCAATGTGAAACTATATTCATTCATGTTTTATTTAAAAGTGGTTTGAGCTCATACTGATACCATTTGGTTATTAAACAATCTTATATAAAAACATGTAACAATTCTGGGAAATAGCAGGAATTTCAATGTGACAGTCTCTTGGAAAATTGGGCTTAAATTTCACTCCGCAAAGAATTTGGTCATGGTTCCAGAACCAATTTAAAACTAGACTCATTCATTTTCGTTTAAAAATGGTTTGCCCTCATTCTGATACAATTTAGTTAATAAACAATCTTACACAATGCTTGTAATAGTTGTCGAAAAGTCTCGGGATTCACAACAGTGACATCCTTATAGGAAAAGGGAAATAATTTCAAAACCTTGGAGAATTTCGCTTTGATTCTAAAACTGCTTTTGAAGTAGACTCACTTATCTTTCATTTAAGAGTGATTTGAGCTTATTAAGAGGCATATTGATTAGTGAACAGTTCCAATTAAAAACAAGCAAAGTTCTTGGTAACCCATTTCAAAGTTTTGACATACTTCAAAGAATGACTAATAACTTCCAAACCGAAATAGGCATTAATACAAGGTATTTTTCATCTTAAAATAGATTCACATGGGTGTTTTTTCATGAATTTTCATAACCAACAGAAATATCTTCAATACTCAAATCTATCATGCAAATAAGAGTCACAGTTCTGAAAAAACAGTACACATTCTACCATAAATTCCATAGCACGCAGCTGCATCCATTTTTAGCCTTGTTTAAATTTCATGATTCAATAAAAATATAGAGACATAAATGCTAGATCTACTTACATGTACCCAAAAGTACTGCAAGTTTCTTTACACAGGTCAAGCCTCCAAGCTTCCAAGAATGGTTCCAAGAGGCTGAGGTTCTAAGTATTCGAAAAGGGAGGACGTGAGAGAGAGAAGGCAAAAGTTCTTGGAGGTGTGTGATGGGGTTTTATTATAAGCAAGGAAAGGGGGGGGGGAGACGACAGGCAGGTGGTATCCCAAGGGTTCCAAGTGGCATACAGTGCTATCCAAGTGGCTTACAAGTCATACAAGTGGCATACATGCAAACGTTTTTCACTAGGGTTCTCTAAATCCCGAAATCAACCTACAACAGGTCATTGGGATTACAATTTTGAAAAGTTATTAATTTGGATCAAGGATCACCAATTCAGATCAAGAATTGCTAGTGACCGTGTTGGCTCTAGGTCAGAGTTGGTAGTATATTATTTATATAAATTTCGATGTATATAATTTTCTAGATAGAACTTATGAAATTTAACACAACCCATTATCACTGAAAAGATCAGCCAAAGGGCCTCCTAGCTTCGCCAAGTCATCTACTTTTGTTAGCTTCCCTGTAGTCATGGAAAAAGAAAATATAAATTCTTTTTTGAGTAAAAACAAGAAAATATCAATTCACTACTCATTTTTATACCATCTTATAATGCTTTGTAAATCGCCTTCCACAATTATTTAATGGGGGTGGTTTCTATAAGGTTGCTACTTTAAACATTCCAATTAAGGCTCGACGGTGTGCCTTTTAAGACCCATTAGATGCCCAAATGTCTTAGTTGTAGTCGGTAGTGAAATAAAAACTCAACTTTTTGAAATAAAAATGTATAAATGAGACTATTTATTTTTGGTATAAGAAGATCATAATCCTTATTAACCGTTCTATATAAAATGGAGTGGTTTGAGATGTATTA
>NW_006498122.1:16570-34181 GCF_000471905.2 Amborella trichopoda
TTTTTTTAATCTAATAAGCTAGGGTGGGAAGAACCCATGATTTGTGTATAGCTATCTAGGCTAATTTTTAGAGTGATGGCTCGAGCAAAGATAAGAGTGCTTAGAGCAATGTTCGTCCATGAGCCACTCACCGCATACACAGAGTCACGAGCTGCCACAGCAAGGATGTCGGCACACGACACCACGCTCCCCCCGCAGGCTTGGTCGACTGCGGTTTTGATCGAATCGATCACCTCAAAGCCTCTAGCTGAGTTTGCATTGGCCCTTGAAGTCTTCTCTCCAGTGAAGGTCGAAGTATCGTCAAGAAGGATTGACCCGTCGCAACCCTGCAAATTCAGAATCAAAGAATATATGAGTCGCGTTACACGCACATGTACACACATAGATGAGCCCAACTTGAAGCTCTAGGTGACTGGTTAGACGCTCATGAGTCTCACATTTACAAAGCAATCGTGGAAGTGGAGTCGGAGCAGCGATGCACCCATTCGCGCCTCATTCCGCACAGCGTCCCGAACGATTCTCTGAATCGTTGGCAGGGCCTGAGGACACACTCCATTGTAGAAACCAGGGGAGAGCTGGCCCGAAGCACAAGCAATAAATGCTAGTGTCAAAAGGAAGATAGTACAGAGAGAGTGAGGCGAAGCCATGTCTACAACCAAGGAAAGACAGTAATGAACACTGGTGTAGAGAGCGAGAGGAATTCTTGAATCTTAATAATGCAACACTTGTATAGAGAGAGAGAAGTAGCTTTGATTATAGTGAGAGAGAAGGATGCTTAAATATAAAGAATGTTGGTAATGCAGAGAGAGAGAGAGAGAGGAGAGCTTGAATATAGAGAGAGAAATTGAGGGCAAGATGCAAAGCCAATGCTTGAGTTGATGCAGAGAGAGTTGGGTATTTATAGAGAGAGAGAGTTGAGCAGACTTGCTCTAAAATGTTTTCTTGAAGGACGTCACATTTTATAAGAAAACGTCAATGAAATTTGAGTTTCACGCGTTTGCCATCGGTGCAAGTAATTGTGTATTGACATTCGACCTTTTCTTAGGGAGGATATTGGTCCTCAAGGTATTTATTTAAGTTCTAAACTTATATTTTGTTGAGTTTAATGGGTCTTTGGATGCTAAGTCAATCGGCACACATTGCAAGAAACATATGCAATAAATATTGATTGCTATTTACAATTAATAATTTTGCCAAAAAGATTTACAATTTCTATGGGAGTATACTATCCATCTAGTCTGCTCAATTGTTTTTGGGACTAGATGGTTGTGCCTAGGTTCGATTTTTAATTGCTATTATGCACTTAGCACGGAATTACTCCACTATACAAAATTTCCCCTCTAGAGAAAATATCGTTTAAGGGGCTAAAACTCTCTAAGAACACCTCAAGGAGTCAAAATATCTCAACCAGTATTAGAGAGTTTATTTTTTTATGTTCATTTCAATCAGGTGTCTCTTCAAAAACTAAATTTAATAATCGACAGTTGAGAATCTGGAAAAAAGGTATTTCAGTAATTTGAGCCACTTTAAACATCCAAATCCATTTGGTTTGGGATTCCTATATGGGTTGTACCAAAATAATCTCTAGAAAATATTTTCTGAAGAAAGTATATCATGAAAAGCCATTCTTTTGGTCCTTTATTGCTCTCACAAGATGATTGACTTCCTCTCTCTTTCTCTAGCGTTACAAGGTCAAGAGGTCTGCTTCCCGGGCAAGTTCTTGTAGTTTAGTTTCTTAATTATCGTCCCATGATATAAGGGGCCTGCATGCATATATTTCGCATATTTTAGGCAAGGGACATAACGAAAATTAGATGCCATTCAACTAAATGTTCATATTTAAATATTTAGGTATTGTAAGAGTGTCAAAGGGTTCATTAGTTAACAATATCTTGGCGGCTTGACGCGATCATGTCAAAGCTACTTCGAGTTCCAACCAATTGCTCTCCTTTTGGGTGGTTTGGATTGGGAATTCTACTTGCTCACCGGTTATGATTGATTATTTATTGGATGAAGGCTACGGGCCGGCTTCACTACCAGCCCAGTTTGACCGACCCTATAAGGAGCTCCAAACCAGCCAGTCCTGGCCTGCACCGGCTCTAGCCTGACCCTACCTAAAAGAAGCCCCAAACCAGACAGTCTTGGCCCGTACCAGCCATGGCCTGACCGCTTATATGAGAAATCGAAACCCGGCACGCCCAGCCCCGACTTAGACTTTCAAAACCCTGCAAACTCGTTCTTGTCTTTTAGAATTTTTTTGCTAGATTTCCTAAATATTAACCTAAAGCTCCTCCCTTAACCAGAAGTTTAATTACCCAACCTATGCTCATATGTTTCGTTTCAAGAACTCCGAGATTCGGAAGCAAGAATCTCGAATATCGAAATCACATTAGGATTATGTACTTAATATGCTAAAACAAAACTAAGTATATACGAAATATAATAACGGCATGGGGAAAAACATTATAAAAACACACAATAAGACGACAAAAATCCACATGGTTCACCATTAAATAAAGAGCTACATCCACAAGAATGATAGACTCAAATTTACCCTGGTGATAGGAATTACAACAAAATTTTGAGGAGACAAACTCATCTTGACGTTAGGACGTCTATCCCACCGATCCGGACACTGAGGAAGACGGAGTGAGGGCCTTTGTTGGGTTTATGTGGCTTTCAAGGGCCTTATGAGTGTTTGTAAAATGAAATGATATAGCAGAACATGAACTCAATGGGAGTGCGGTCCCTCATAGACCATACTAAGCAAACGATATTTGCAGATATCGGACTATGCTTGACGATCTAGGTCAGTCGGTTGGGAGAAACCCATGTCACTTGGGTATAAAGAACAAATTGAGAAGGGTTCTAATGGGTTAGCCCTTGATGAGGTCAGAGAATATGCCCGTATGAGTGAGTCGAGGAACTGTGTGACCCTTGTGTGTGATGGTGACCTACAGAGACGGGGGCCAAAGCCTCATCCATGTGCCATCACACGGTATGCATATCGATAGATCGTTCGAGAAAGCCAGAAATCCACCTTTTAGGGTGAAGCCTATGCATGTGTGAGAGATACCCCTATGTGCCATAGAGTTGTGGTCGCATAAGGTCTTGGTGACCTTGATTTGTCTCTAGGAGATGACTTGAAATCCACAGATTGGGATTGCGATCTATTGGCTTATCGACTGGACTTTGGTGACCCGCTAATGAGCGCCTGCTTGGACTGTGGGTCATGGGAAAAATTGAGTCAGTCTTATAAAGCAAGTATGGTCTGTAGTCCACAGTTGAAGGTGGAGTGCCCTATGATTGTTGATTCCTAAACTATATGGACCATTTTCCCATCATATTAATTTAATTGTGTTTATTTTATTATTAAAATGATTTTCGTTTTATTATTTGATTTTTTATGAATCTCTCACTATTTTATTTGTGATTTTTTAACTTATAAAAATACAGTTATTGTTCTTACAAAGTTATTAAAATTAAAATATATATTTTATTTTAAATTGTTTTATTCAATTTAAAAAATAATATTTTTTTTATTCCATGGGGGCCCATAGTGTACATGGCCCCCCATTTGGGATGTGGGTGGGGCCCTACGTGCGCCACAAAAGGGTGGCATGCCCTCTTTGGATTCTCTTGTTTGCTTTTAAGATACGGTTAGTTTGATTGTGGCATGTGGTCAAATCTTGGAAGGGATATATTGACCATGGCTTTATCTATTTTATAGCAAGTTTGTTTTAAAGAGATATGGTCAATTTGTATTGATATGGATCTTATATTTTTTATATTTTATAATATTTATTTACTTGATATTATTTGACATATCCTTATAGAATATGTGACATGGGTCCTGCAATTTTATAGAATACATGATATTTATTTTATTTAAATGTATTGATGGAAAAATAGTTTAGGAAAAGGGGATAATGGTTCATGGACCTTTCATAATATTGATGACCCATCTATGAAATGAATGGCTCATATCTCTCACCCCACAAATCATCCTTGATCGACGGTCTATGTACAATCTCACAAGAAGAGGCAAAAAAAATACCTAAGAAACCCTAATCTTATTGAAAGCCTATAAAAATGGATTGTCTCTACCCAAAAAATCTCTACACCTTATCTCCTGTACTCAATTTCTATATTTCTCTCTCATATCCCACAAAGGGGGCATGTACCACTCTCTCATCTTTGATATCTCTATCTCACATTGTGAAAGAACTTAAGGGTTTAGGTTATGGAGTTCTTCTCTCCAATCTCTCAAATATGGATTTACGGCTAAGGGTTTTAGGGTTTAGCAAAAAAAAGAGAATCCATCTCTCTCAAACTCGGTTGCTAAGATAATTCATCTAGGGTTTGAGTTTGTGATCAAAAGGGTTCATGTTCCATTGGTGTGGCTTGGCCGAAATTTGCTTTCCCATATCGAGATTGAAGCTAAACCGTTGATCCCGCGCTATTGGATGGTGGTGACTCGCTGTGAGGTGTAGTAAACCCGGATGAGGTAACTTCTGGCACTCTTCTTTTTGTTTCTTACAATCTTATCGTTTATTCTCAAACATAGTGCATAGTTGTTTCAATGGCATCATGTTGTTAAGATCTTGGTTTTATTGTTGTGTTGATTTTATTTTGAAATTTATCTTATTATAATAAAGACCACCTGTAAGTGATCTTTTGCCAAAAAAAAAAAAAAAATTCCTTCGTAAAATTCCCCTCTTTCTTTCAATCTTGAGCAAAATGATAAAATTAATTTTGGCAAGGCACATTTTAGTTATTTATAAAATAGCTGCAAAGTTGTGTGCATGTGTTCGCCCCAAATATGCTAAAACTAACTCTAACTTAAAATAGCAAAATCCGGAATGGCTTGGTGCCTTGGTGGCAGTATTGTCGAGCCCCTTGGTGAGATCTCTGACACCATTCTCACCAAAAGGTTGGGGTTCAAATCTCCACTGACTTACCACTTTTAATTACCCAAAAAAAATCTAAAATAGAAAAATCAAATAACACAAACCCCATCCAAGTGCGGTTTCTTACATTCTTTAATATGAACCATTCGAGCCACCTCAGATTAAGCGTGATTTACATACAGACCATAAAATTTTAAGTAAAAGATGAAATGCTTCACTTAAATATGTGGAGAGGAAAGTGACAATTGTATGTTGACATTTGTAAACAATTAAGAAGAGGTAGGGAAAAAGATTGAGGTACCGTGACTCAAGACGAGGTTGCCGCCTGCTTTGGATCGAGAAATTATTTCAAGCTGAAGGATTAAGAGGATTGACGATGCTCTGATACCATGAAGAATTTTAGAGAGAGAAACTTTTTGATAAAAGATAATTGTGTCCTACAAAACTTGTGGTGGTGCTTTCATTATATATATAATTGTAATATAATGATGAAATATCCCCTTTCCTATTTATTACAGAGTAATGATACTATGAGACCCTCCCACACCCATGGGAGTAGAACCCCAAAAGATTACCATTAAAATTTAACACAGATCTCTAGAAAAGTTATCAATAAACCCATTCACCCAAATCCCATACTCATGTCATAACTTTTCTAGAGATCTGTGTTAAAATTTCATGGTGATCCTTTAAAGTCCTACTCACATGGGTCTGGAAAGATCTCATAGTGTCATTACTCTTTATTGCATGCAATATAAACTTTCATATCTTATTATATTATCTTCTCAAAAGGAAATAGCATTTTACACTTTTCTATCTTGTACTTGTTTCTATTAGAGATAACCTTCAAACTTGGACAAACACAACCAAATATAAGTTGTGCTCAACTTGGAAACAAGGGAAGGTCTATTTGTTTCTCAAAATATTTAAATCCTGCTTCTCACATTTCTAAAGCGCAAATGGGCGTTGACACGGATACCTCTAGTATATAACAAGACTAGTGAAGCATAGAACCAAAGTGATTTAATGATTATCTAGTTTGGACACCCAGAAACATAATAGTACCAAACTTTTTTGATTTCTATGACCTCTTCGATTGGAACTTGAATCGCAAAAAAAGCATAACAGATGCTCCTGCTAGAGATGGCGAACACTTTCACATGATAGGTAAATGTATTCGCATCTCGAGAATATTTAAAATTTGTTTTTTTTTTAATCAATTCTCCATAAAATTAACTCACAGTAACGTAAGGAAAAAGTTTATATAAGGTTGCCATCTTAGAATGTAGAATTGCAGATGCACCTAAAAAATCCACCACAAAAAGGTTATTTCAATGTGTAAAAACCCTCTAATTGATTATCTTGAAATCGAAATGTATGAAAATGAAAAAAAAAAAAAAAGCAAAAAGATTTTGAGTCCTTGAAATAGTGGCTCTTGCAACACATTATCTAGACCGTCCATTTTCAAGATTTGTGGATGTTTATAGATCTACTTGATTTTAACCACTTTTGGATTTTAAAATTTTTATAATTAGATATTAAAATAGATTTTTAAATAATCCTAAGAATTTTTTACACTAAAATTACATGTTATGATAAAATTTGGAGATGCACCTCAATTGGATTGTTTAAGGTTGCAACCATATAGAAACTACATAATATAAATAAGATGAAGTTTCCATAGGCCTAAGCTATATGAAAACAAAATTCTCGCCTAGAACGCACTTTTGGCAGTGGAAATGTCCATGATGAATCTAAATCAAATTCCAACACCGATAATAAAATTTGAAACTCAAAAAATGCTATAGATCTTGCAGATCTATAAACACTTAATTTAGGGTGAAATGGATGGTTTAGATAATTTGATATAATATACATGATTTTTAAAACTTAAAATCCCTTTTTTTTTTTTGCACAACAAATATTTTTAAGCCAAAATAATCGATGTAGATGTTTACCAATATTTGAATTTGAATTTTTGATAAATTATAAGGTGGAGCATATATTTCTACAGCCCTATCAAACAATTTTCCATATAAATATAGTTGGACTTTTTGTACAATTCGGAGTTCTTATAGACCCTAATGCAACCTATTAGGGTTGTCAACCGCCCAAGGCCAACATGGGCCCAAGCTTGGCCCAAAAGTGTGCAAGGTAGGCTCGGGCTTAGGCTGGGCCAAAACATTTAGTTTCAGGCTGGCCCGATTTTGTGATAACAATGCCTGAGATGAGCTTGACATGAAAAAACCGGGCCTGGCCAGACCTTGCACACATATAGGGAAAAAATTTTCAATGTGTGATATAAGTTGGAAAACGTTTTGGCTCACCTAAGCCAGTAACGGCCTTAAAGGAGCTGGTCAAGCCAGTGATGGCCCGGCCCCAGCCTGGCCTGCTGCCACTCATAGCCAAGCATTGGCTGACCATGAGGTGGGCTGCACCTAGCATTCCCCTAGCCCATGAAAAAGGTGGGATAGTGTAAAATGCCCCATCCAAAATAAGAAAGAGCGTAATTTTTTTTTGTTATAAAAGTGCCTTCCACAAAATTAAGTAAAGAAATCATTTTGTTACTCAAAAAAATACCCTCGGAAAATCTCAAAATGACCACAACTTTTTTAAAGAAAAAGGCCCAGGAAAATTACAAAACAATCACAGTTGCTTTGAAAGACGTATAAAATATTACCTTTCTATCGTTTTTGGACATTGATTTTTTTCCTGGGTAATTCAGTGGGGGAAGAGAGGTCCTACCTTTTTTTTTCGTTTCAAATAATTTAAAAGTTAGTTTTTTTTGAAACTGCTAAGTTTTTTTTGAAACTGTTTGTAAAATAGTATCAATAGGGGAAAAAACTAAAATATAATGGTTAGAGTATGCCGGTGGTGTCACCACGACCCCAGCCCCTTTCCCACTCTTGTACATAGTTCAACTGCAATACTCATAATTTCCTCTAATCCCATGCCACACGATTAATTAGCGGCACTTAGTTCGCTTACTTCGACCAAAAAATCTTGATTTGGTATGCGCTGATTGCTTTGCTTCTAGTATTTAATAAGCTAAGCTTTTATGCAAGTATTCTATTACAACCATGGTCAGAGCAATGTATCCCCAAAATCCGCAGTGGCTAAGATCTAGTGGTTCATTGGAAGTTACAGCAAAATTAGCAAGAAAGCAGTTTTGTTCACAACAAATTCCCATCTAATTTAGTGACAGCATAGATACCCCCTGAACTAGCACAATTTTAGCATCTCATATGGGTTTGGCACATTTTGTCGGTCCTTTACATTTTTGTGATGGCACATTTTGAAGATCAAAAGCCAATCCGACACATTAATGTACTGAACCCGCACATTTTGCATCACATTTTTTGAGAGAAACATGAGTTAAAATGGTGGGTGTATTGGTCTAAAAAAATAAATTTTTTTATTGAAAAAGATGGGTGCAATAATAAACAATGTTGGGTTAATGGTGTGGTTTAAAAAACATTAAATGAGGCCATGCTTCAAAAGTGGGGCTTAGGAGATATTTATAATTTCCCAAATTTTATTTGCCCAACAGAAATAGAGAGAAAAAATAGAAGTACTTCATTTGCCAAATCTGTCATTTGTCAAGAGTTTTTTACATTAACATCTTCCATAAGCAATGTTAGTGTCAATGTTTGCGGCCAATATATAAGGCTGGCAGTAGGTTTGGCAGCCTGGCGGAGAACTAAGTTTGGTCCAAGGTCCAGGCTCAGCCCGACTTGGCCCAACTTCGCTCGGTTAGGCTTCTTGGGTGCCATGCCAGCCATAACATAATTCTTTTAATTAGTATTTAATTTTCAAATGAATTTGGTCACATTGTACCAATCACATCCAACGACTGGAATAGAATACAAACACTTCTTCTTCCAAGTAAATGTCTAATGAATTATTTAAGGAAAATTGTTTCATGCCGGCTGGACCGTATTTCTACATATGCGATCCAAAAAGTATAAAGCATCCATCTTAAAGATAAATGCAAGTAGGTATTCCATCTAAAAACAATGGAAACTAACAGTTCAAATGTTTTATTACGAGAATTATTATTTCTAATTTTTAAAATTTATTACTTTTTCATATTCATGATCTCTATGTTAGATATTACAAGTCCTTAAAAATTAAGTCTTAAAATCCATCTCAAAAATAGATTTGTTAAGAGGCCGCTTTTCTACCTATGCAGGGTTAGCTGCATAGAAATTGGGTCCATTATTTAAAGGCCTTTGTCATGTACCATGATATCCATCGTATCATGGATCGCACACACATTAATTGATTTTAATCTCCAATTAAAAGGTAATTATTATATATACACCACATCCTGTAAAAATTATGTAGGACATCATCTACGACATCCGTAACCCATAATGACCGGTGCAAATGACCCGTATCGCTGTTTAGAGTAGTTCATCAATTGGATTGGTTGAGGAGATCAGGTCCTGCATGCATTGCCATCCAGTGATTAAGATGTGTTTTGCATTCTAAATCCATAAAAAATTAGATTGATTCATGAATAACAGTTGATTTTTTTTGGAAAAAAAAAATGTATACTAAACTTAATAGAAAAGTAGCAGGTCTATTTTTGGCTATTCCTACTTCATTGTTTTAACACGAAAACGTCACAATCAACCTTAATCGTTAGTGGGACTTTCCTAATAGAATATAATAACTTATTTTATTGAATATTACATCTTCCCTTGACATGATCGATCCCAATCACTCGAAACCAAGAAAAAATAAAAACAAAAATAGAAAAAGGGATGAAAGATCGTCAAAATCGATTTCCTCCCACATTGTCTGTTTTTTCTCATTAGGGAATGCAAAAATGGGTTTTGAAAGGAACCCAAAACCATTACACTAGGGGAAAATACCCAGACAAAGCCAAACCACCTATCATGATACCTGGACCAGCTATTGAATAAACTTCAAATGGTCCTTTTTTCATAAATAAAACTTGAGTACAAGTACTTTTATCTTGCCTCAATTGTGTCTTATTCCAATCATTCAACACCAAAAGAAAAACAAACCCAACTCATCCTTCCTCAACTTTGAAGTTCCAAACCCTAGTTGACCTTCCTACAGTTCGTCCTGACTTGCCCACTAGAGCCAGTTAGAGGACTAATGTTTCCCATTTTCACCATTGCCTTGGCAAAATCTGTGGGGAAAGTTGAAGAAGAGGAAGTGTAGCCAGTGACTTGAGAGTCAGTGGAGCCTCCATTGAAGAGTTCTTGATCAGAGTGGAGGAGCCCCTTTTTGTTCACCAAGTTCTTGTAGTAGGCATTGTCAAAGACAGTTGGAGATGTTACATCAAGTGGAGAGAGGTTATTGTCACCTCCACTGAAGGGGCAATTTGATTTCAATGAGGTAGCATAGGTTGAGTCTATGTTAGTCTCGTTGTAGATGTGAGTCCTAAAAGTGGTGCACCGAGCTTGGCCAATTGTGTGTGATCCTGCAAATGATATGCATAGTAAGAAGGCTTGACCATGATGACTAGGGACCTTGAAATTTACATTTTAGGGACCTTGAAATTTTCATTTTATGGACCAAGTTACATGCATGGAGACATACATAAATAATATATGCATGTATGTATGGAAAACGTTTATTACAACTTATATATTGCACAAGTAAGACACACCTCAAAAACTCAACCAAAAAGGTTGTTCGGATAGTTAAAAACCTTTTAATTGGTCACCTTTACCCCGTATGGATGTGAAAAAAAAAAAAAGATTTAGTGTCATAGAAATAGTGCATTTTGTAATGCGTTATTTGGACCGTCCATTTTAAAGATTATGATCTGCTCAATCTACATTATTTTCATAACTCTAAATTTTGTAATTAAGTATGAAAACAAATTTCTGGGCTGTCACAAGAATTTTCGACATTGAAACTTCTTTGGACACCGTTTCAAGGCACGTCTTTGATTGCTTAAGGACGTGACCTTATACAAACCACAGCCATATATATATATATATATATATATATATATATATGCATGTATGTGTAATAAATACATTATATTCATGTGTGTATGCAATTTATATTTTTATCTATTCTTATTTCCAACTACGTACTTAGGACATGTGCAGACGCATAGTACATAAAGGAAATAGTAATCCAAGGCTTAGGCTTTAATATCAAAACTAAAGTTGCTCCGAAATCCCACCAAAAGGTGTAGTTTTTGTGCCAAGAAACCCTCAAGTTGGTCACTTAGACCTTTATCTTAAACAGATGACCTTAAAGATAGTGTATTTTGCAACATATTATTTGGACTATCCATTTTTAACTATTCACCATTTAAACATGAAAGAGCCACCATTTCAAACCTGAAAGAGCTACCATTTCGCTGCTACTGAGCCCTTTATTCGAGAAGCTTGTGATGAGACCACTCAGACTTAAGGAAGGTGCAGGGATATCGGAGTTTGCAGTACTTAGACTAGCAGTTGTTGAATCTCTTCTCCCTAATAGCACCGTCCATGTTGGTCCACCAAGCTGAATTAAAACGAACACCATTAACCATTTTACGCTCAAATCCCCCAAACCTATGGAGATTAAAGTAATCCTAGACTCAGACCTCTCCTCCTAGATAAAGAAATTAAAAAAAAAGCTATACAATCATATTGTAAAAAAAGAAAATAACAATGATCTTTAAGTGCTTGGTTGGACAATCAATAGAAAAAGGGATTGTTTATAAATAAACTATTTATTTTTTGTATATGGAGATCACAATCATTCATACTCGTTAGATGTCATAATGGTTGTCTTGGGGTGAATCACAAACAGAGAATTTTTTTTTTTGGAACTTTGTGTCTATTCAATGACGCTTTCTCAATCACTTATTTTGAAATGGAACTTTGTGTCTATTCAATGACGCTTTCTCAATCACTTATTTTGAAATTTAAGGTACAAGAATGATTGTGACTTTCATGTACAAAAGATAAATAGTCTCTTTATAAACAATCCCATGGCAAAAATGAGGGTTTTTTTTTTTTTAAATACCAAAAAAGACTCCTCCCTAAGTATACCCTAAATAAATAAATATACACGTGAGAGATGGCTTACAGCGACAACCGAGTCACGTGCTGAGACGGCTAGGATGTCTGCACAGGAGACCACACCGGGGCATGCAGCTTCTACATTGGATTTGATGTTGTCGACCACATCGTAACCTCTCACTGAGTTTGCATTTGGCCCCGCAGTTTTCTCTCCGGTGAAGGTGGAGTTGTCATCCAATAATATAGACCCATCACAACCCTATACACCACAATCTAGGGTATCATCAGAAGATTGTATTTACATCCACACATAGACATACATATATACATATCTATTAGCTTGTAACATGCATATATACAACATGCATGCAAACATATAAACGTAGAAACACAACTACATACATAGACGCACACATATACATCCTTCCTTACAATATCATGCTGCCATGACCGTATAAAATATAACTGATTCATACATGGGATGACCATGCATTCCATGCCATGATTTTCTTTATATGGGGATGTGGGGGCAGAATTGCAAAGGCTATTCCCCTTGTATATAATAGAAAAGCAGATACACATGCATAAACACACGCTTTCTTGGGAGAAACTTTAGTTTTTGTTTATTTATTATCTCCCCATGCATCAAGTAGCATATAAATAATGGGGCACAAATTTTATAGCGTGGGCACAGAGGTCCCAACTAGTACTAAATAGGCTACATGATTCCTTTTATCTTTTTAAACCAAAATGACCAAAGTACCCAGTCAACAGAACCTTTAAACAACTGAAAATGTCTTATTCCCATAAGTTGCCTATAGGAAAGCATATATTTTATTAATTGTTTCTAGGCCATATTTGTTGAAAAAGTAATACTAAACACAATCATCCCATTTAATTTTATCCTTACTAGGAAATGGGCTAAGGTGATGGTGGTAGCATACCCCATACTACACTTCAGTTATACAAATATACATTATGGCTTTCATTATACATTATGGCTTTCATTCCTACTAATAGCTTAAAAAACCATTATCTATTTTAAAAAATATGTCGGGCCTGTCATCCCATTGAAATACCCAAAAAAAAAAAAAAAAAAAAAAAAAGAATATTTTCATCAACTTCCTTCCTAGGAAGAACTCGAATGAATGCATACATGCAAGAATGAGACTTGAGCAACAATTTGCAGTAAAAGAGACCTAAGTGAAAGAAAATGCTTTTACTCATGTAGTATTATTGGGTGTTAGGTGAGAAGAAGGGATAAGTGAGACTTGCATTGACAAAGCAGTCATGGAAATGCAGACGAAGTAAGGAGGCCCCCATGCGAGCTTCCTTCTTCACGGCAGCTTGCACTGCGGTTTGAATAGTGGAGAGTGCTTTGGGACATGAAGAAGAGTAAAAGTTTGCAGAGAGTTGAGCAGAAGAAGCTGCTAAGAGAGAGAGGAAGGTCATGGCCAAGCCAAAGAGAGAGAAAGCCATTTCTTCTCTGAGGAAATGGAAGAAAGATGTAATACTTGGAAAGAAAGGACCTAGAGTGTGCTTTATATAGAGCCCGGGAGGAGAGAGAGAGAGATCATTCATCATTTGAATGCTGATCAAAGTTCAAACTCCATGCCATTGAGAGAGTTAGAAAGGCAATTCGTCATGAAAGTTTATCAAATTTCAAACTTCATACCATGAATTATGAGCAAAAGGAGTATGAACACGGAAATGGGACAATCTGTCAACAATTCGGCGTGTGCCTCTTTTTATATTCTTCTATGTATCCAAAATATAGAAAATCACTTGACTTGGTCTAAAAATGTAGACTCCGAAGAAGTAACCGCGTAACGCACCAGTTTGTGCTACACATAGGGGACAACTACCATTCAACTTGAATGATGGATGGTGTAGATTAGCTGAATGTTAATGTCACTCGGTACGTGGTTAATCTCCATCATCAATAATGGTCGGTGGATTTCTTTGTTATGTACCATATTCCATGTATCACTAGTTCATGTGACATTTCCCTGAACTCCTCAGCACCTCTCTCTCTCTCTCTCTCTTCCTAGAATTGCACACATCTATCTTCTCTCTCTCTTCCGAGAATTGCGCACATCTATCTGGGTGTGGTTTGCATAAGGTCGCAACCTACACAATCAAAGGACGGTGTGCCGCCTCCAAAATTTGTCATAAATTACAATTTTGGTGTCAAAATTTCTTAGGATGGCCCAATAATATATTTTCATCTTTATTTATAAAATTTGAAATTCTAAATATGGTTCAAATCAAGTAAAATCTATAATCACATAAAATCTTGAAAATGGACGGTCCAGAGAATGTTATAAAATATAATATTATTGGGACTTTAATCCTTTTATTTTTTTCCTAATCATACGTCTCAATGTCCAGATGTTCAATAAGATGGTTTTCCAACATTAAAATAGCCTTTTTCATTAGTTTTTTAGGTGCACCACAATTCTACAGTGTAAGGTTTAAACCTCCAGTAAACGTTTTCCAATTTTAATATACATTAACTAAAAACAATTTGAAATAAGTAAAGGTGTGTGCCGTCTGAGTAGTATACCGTCCTTAGATGGATTTTGGATCTAAAATTTTGTAGAATTGTCATCTATCATGGATCTCTAAGAGAATTCAGTGTAAGGACAATTTGTATTTCTTTTTAAATCTTTAAATACCATCAAGTCAACACCATTTTTGAAGCTCCAAATTCATGGATCTAACAAGGAAATAGATTTATAGTGATGTGAGATATAGTGCACGTTCGAAGTCCTTCAAAACACCCAAGCAGGTGCATAGGTCGACTCACCAAATACTTTTCTTTTAAAAAATGGATCTAGGTCCTGTTAGAGAAATCTGCATTAGGAGAAAGGACCAATCCTAAATTGCATTTAGGCATGAAATCTTTGTCGTGGTTGTCCATCCAAGAGAGAAATGCAGAAAATAGTGATTTAAAAAACGCCGGTTGCAACAAAATCATTCAATCCGATTCGAGAATCAGTCACCCCGTGCGGATTCAGTCAATATATGGGAAATTATCCGGGTTTAAAAGAGAACTGTTAATTTGCTACTGTAAAATAGTGTTTTACTACAGTAAAAAAGCCGTTTTGGTACAGTAGAAATGCTGATTCATCGATGCGGACCAAGTTTTGGCTGATTCACTAGTTTTGCAAGTATTCTTTCTCTAGTTCATTATTTTTTTGTACAATAAAACAGTGATTTGAACCGCTGATTCATCGACACGGACCTGTTTTTGTGATGCCCAATCCGAGTCGCTAATCCGTGTTTTAAATCACCGGTAGAAAATATTAGGTTTATCATGTTAGAGCCCAAATTGAGATATTGTTCAAGTGGGCAACTTGCCCAATATTCTTCTTTATGTTGGGTTAGTGAGAAGTGGAAGGGCCCAAATGGGCGACTTGCCCTCTATTCTTCTCGTGTATCTTGGGTTGGTGAGAAGTGGAAAGGCCCACACTCTTACACACATGTTGTTTGAGAACGAATGTGCATTGGGTTAGTAAAAAGTACGAAGCCCCATGCTTATGCTTTTGCTTTATGGGTGGGCGGTTTGGTAATTTTGTTTTTTTACGTGCCGTTTTTACGTTTGCAACGGGTGGGGCCGTCGTAAGTTTGTCAATTTTTGCTCCCACTGCTTTTTGTCTCTTTGGAATTGATTGAGTGAGACAGCTTCCAAACTTCGTTAAAACAATTCATCTCCCCTCGATTAGATAATGGTCGTGTAAAGCTGGCAATACGCCTGTCCAGCCCTGCTCTGACCCATATCACCAAAATTCGGCTGGTCAAAACTCCCAACTGCTCAGTCAAACTGGAATCGAGCATGGGATTGGTTCTGCTAATCTGGCTGAGAATTTTAAAAAAACTATATAAAATATTATAATAAATAAATGACTTGTTTATAATGTGTCTTCGAAAACTTTTTATCATTTTCGCAAAGACCTTAAAGTTTTTCGGCTATAATATCTCATTTTATATTTTTTCATCTTTTTTAAAATTTCAAAAATACCCTTGAATACAAATCAATTTTTTAAATTCACTATTTTTACTACTTTTCAAATTTATGTGGATGTGCTTAAATATACTTTTTTTTTTATTTATTTAACAACTTGTCTGGTTAGACCGGTTAAACCGGCTGGTTTACCGGTTACTCGGACATGGCTCTTGGCCAATTCGATTTTTTTGAACACTACTTCTAAAGTCTCTTGACTTGGCTCTAGACCTTTTCCTACAGCTCTATTGTGGCCTTGGCCTAGGCCCAGCTTGTTCTTGCTTTTGGGCTACTTTTTGTGGTCCATGTCTTTGTTTTTCATGACTAGTGTTTTAACAACTTGTCCAAGTAAGTGTCTTTGTTTTTCATGACTAGTGTTCTAACAACTTGTCCAAGTAAATGGGATACAACAGACTCACACGGTCTAGATAGGGTATTGAGTCAGAGCCTTTGAATTTGTTGAATCTTGCCAATTCCCACTATTTTGCTATGGTAAGCTTTCTATGCTTCTTTTCTTACAATATAAAACTTATATATTTTCTTTTATCCAATGGATCCATTCTGAATGTAAGGCTAAAATTGTCCCAATCACAATGTCACCTCTCTATACAATTTTATTTTAAATTTTTTTGTATAAAATATTTTAACATCAAATTTTGGGTGTCCAATCCTTTATTAAATTCGTATTTGTAAAAAATATTAAAAAACATTCCTTATAAAATAGAATGACCAAAATACCTTTGAAAGTTTCAAGGAGTATTTTGGTTATTATATTTTATCAAAAAATTATTTTTAATATTTTTTTTGTAGGTGCACCACAATGAGAAGATAGCAGGCACCAAATTTCATATTCATATAATTTTTATTAAAAAAATTTAAAATAAAATACTCTGAGACATCGGATCTAAAATCAAACGGTGAGTAGTTCACTTGATAAAATTGGACTGCTGGATGGTACGAGAAGCATAAATTTGGATGGTACGAGAAGCATAAATTTTTTTTGTTGTAGAGGAAGTATACCAACCTTTCCCAAGGGCTAGTCCGATCTTAGACTCCGAGAGTGAACTATATATCTTGGGTTGGGGATGCCACCAAGTGCCAACCTGACTCCAAGGTTTAGGACATTAGATCATGGTATTCTCTTACACTTCTCTATCTCATCCTTTTAATTTGGAAACATCATGCTAAAAAGATATGTATTTTACCTATCTCTGCGTTTGCTTCCGGATTTTTTCATCTACATGTTACATATGGATAATATCCAGTAGTACCTCCTATATCCTTAGATAATAGTATTTGACATTTCTATTTTTAGTTCTTTATTATCAGTTCTTTATTATCTGGTTGGGATAAAGAGCGAATAATAATAATGGTGATGATGAGTTCTTTAATATCGGTCTCGCTCTCTTTCATTTTTTTGGTATGATTGGTCAATCGAATTTGGGATGTCCAACCAAACAAGCCAAGGTAATTGTTCCCATTCCCTTTTCTTTTAATTTTCCTTTGGTCCTATTCAGCAATGGAATCAAACTTGTGATTCAGCATTGCAACAGTCAACAACTTAACCGATTAAGACTACGGCTGGATTTTTATTCACTAATGGACTCATCCTCTCTTATATTATAAGACCTTTAACAAACCAATTAAAGATAACAGCTTTTGACCTAAATCATTTGGATTGATGATTGAAA
>NW_006498122.1:48264-68105 GCF_000471905.2 Amborella trichopoda
ATATACAAATTACACACATACCGGAAGGCATACACTTTTCAATAAGTCTCTCTCCATGAACCTAGTTATCCATAATACAGTCACCCCATGCCTATGTTGTTGCTTATGGGATAGAAATTTTATGCATTCAATACTTATTAAAAAAAACAAAAATTTATGCATACAGCATGTGTAGACCTACCAAAAGGAGAGAAGAACAAAAAGGGAAGGTAGAAAACGAATTGCATTCTGGCCAAATGTGGGGCTAAAGCTTCAGAGGCCATAGTTTGGCATACTTGACCTCCAGATTTTATGAATGTGCCTCTAAGTTTTATGATAGCAAATACTCCCTGTGAAAGGAAGTGTTTTTGTATATCAGTTTAACATGTTCTTAATTTTATGAAAACAGGTAGGGGACCCTTATCCCCGTCTCATTTAACTCCCAAAAAAAGAGAAAAAGAAAAAAAAAAAGCTGCGAAAAAGAAATCGGGAGTTACATAATGCCTGAAGGACTTCAGAGGAACCTTTGTATTCTTGATATTGTGTTAGTACTATTTTATGTCATCTATGTCAAGGAACAAAAAAGAGCACAACCATGAAATGAACATTTTCCGCTACGCATGCAAGCCTAGAGTAAGCATGTACCTTTTACAAGGCATCTAGGCTCGAGATAGCAAAGTATCAAGAATAAACTCGAAGCACCGGCTTGGCCGTTAATTAGTGCTTTTGTCACTCTAGTTCAAAATAAATATTGGGTTTAATAAAAAATTGATAAAAAATAATATTTGACTAGTCAAACTAGCCAAATCAATTTAGGCCATTTTTTTTTTGTAATACATTTCATTTCTTAAACTATTTTTTGTTTTTTGCTATTTTTCAAATGCAATCCATTTAGTTCAACCAGTGGCCAAACAAATTATGATTGGATCAAACCCTTCACTGATTAGCCAACCCAAACATGATGACATTGATAATGATAACCCTCAGTGAATGCACAACTTTATTAGTTGACAAAAAGAATGTTTCTAAATAAAATATTGCTTTTGGTAAATTGAAAAGAAATAGGAAATTGTAAGGTGAGAAGTAAAAACATATTAAATCTAAGCTTATTCCAATTTAAAAAAAAAGATAAAAAATTAAAATATATTTTATATAATCAAATAATGGGACTTAATTGTAAAATATATATGTAACTATTCCAAATTTCTCAAATAAATCAGAATATCTCTGTAAATTTTCCAATCCATTTTTGCATAAATTTACTAAAATATTCTTTCATGCATGTAGCATAAATAGGTGAATCAAAATGAGAAGTGATACTTGCATTGACAAAACAATCATGGAAATGCAAGCGAAGTAAGGAGGCGCCCATGCGAGCTTCCTTCTTAACTGCAGCTTTCACTGCGGTTTGAATGGTGTAGAGGGCTTTTGGACACGAAGACGAGTAAAAAGTTGAAGAAAGATCAGCAGAGGAAGCTGCAAAGAGAGGGAGGAAGACCATGGCAAAACCAAGGACAGAGACAAAGAAAGCCATTGCTTCTCTTAGGAAATAGAGAGAAAGATAGAAGACTTGATAACAAAGCAGCCCTAAGTGGGGTTTATATAGGAGAAAGAGGTCACTAATGATTTCAACTTTGTTCAAATTTCAAACATCAGATCATTAATTATGCACAAAAGAGGTGTGAACGCTTGGAAGTGGAAGAATCTTCTCAAACATTAGGCTTCCACCTTCGTTTATTTTTCAGATTCTTTGTAGGTTGGAGCCGCCCTTATTAGACTTCTTTAAATTGTCAACCAAAATCAAAAGAACCATCTTTTCAAAAGAATAGAAATGCATAGCATGTCACTTGACTGGGTTCAAAAATGTATCCATTTGTTATTCAAATCCCACCAAAACGCCAGCATGTTTGAATCTACTCGTTATCGCTAGCAATTCGTTACAATAAAATTATACCTCGTAATGAAGGAAAATGGTTTCATAGGGCTGCAGCCCTATCAAAATAAGTAAAGCCTTGCCTCACCACTCATCAAATATTACAATTCAAGTGTTGAAAACTTTTAAATCGATCATCTCAGCTTGAATATTATAGTTGTGAAAAAAATTAGGATTTCAAGTTCTCAAAATAGTGTATATTGCAACAAATCATCTAGACCATCATTTTCACCCTAAAATAAGTGTTCGCAAATCTGTAAGATCTGTACCATTTTTTGAGTTTCAAATTTTATTGCCAGTGTTGGAAATTGATTTTGGAGCCATCATGAAGATTTATGAAGCTTAAAATGACTTCCGAATGAGGATTTGAGGTGACGCTCTATTTTATTTTCAGAATTCCTAGACGCTATAGAAACTTCATCCAATAATGAATTACTTGCTATTTGGTAGTATTCACTATAAAGTTGTATGAAATGAGCTTAAAGGAAATTTTACATATAAGTTATCTTTTTTAAAAGTTGTTTTTATTTTATTCAACGTAATTTGTTGAAAATCACTTGTTTTTAGTTAAAAATAGCTAAAAAAAAAAAAGCTACAAATCACCAAAAATGTTAAACATTCGTAATACTATACTTAATATAAGATATTGTTACCAAATAACTAATAAAATAATATTATTTATTAATTTCAAATAAGATAGCCTATTCCTGATTAATTGTCATCCAAATGCCCCATTTGAATATCCAATCTTATCGATGGATGGTTTAATTATTAGTAAGTTTGTAAATGTTATTGCCAATCCCCATCATTCAATCGCAAAGAAGGAAGTGTTATGGCCACTGTGTGCTATACTTCCTCAGATGTTATATGTGCAATTAGACTCGAAATCACGAGGGTCCAAAGCCCGATTCAGTAAGAGAATCGGCTAAATTCAAAGGTGGTATCTCCCAACTTGGGCGATTTTCTTGGAAAATATACTAATAAACGGACCTTGGGCTTGGGGGATTTTCCTGGATTGTTGTGCAGCTCCCACCAGAATCGCTAAGATCTTGTAATGGGCCGATTCTGGCATTGCTCGAGTTGAGACAAGTAGTTTTAATCACTCTTTTCCAAACTCCTAAAAAGGTTATTCTCTAGTGGAGAATGGGGTTGGGGTCGTGGTGGTGGCATTATTTGTGCCCCAACTAAAGTATAGGCTTCCATTATCACGTAATGCATTAAAAAACCATTAATGATTTCAAAAATAGATAAAAGCTCGTCATCTCCATTAAAAATTACCCAAAAAAAAAAAACAGTCAATTCATTACTCAAAATGGAAGGGAAGAAGTTTATAGAGTGTGTCAACCAATACCTTAGAAGTGAGGTGGATCTCAAAAGTCTATCAGAAAAGGCCATTCGAATATTGAAAAGCCTTAAAATGGATCATCCAAACTTTGAGAAGTATAGACATGGAAAAAAATGATTTCAAGTCCTCAAAATAGTGCATCTTGTAATATTATCTAGACCATCGATTTTCAAAAAAATTTAGGTATTTATTGATCTACTCGATCTACACCATAATTAGAAATGTAAATTTCATAAGTATGGGTGAAACTAGCTTTTTTAGGCTATTGTAAGGGTTTTCGATACTTGAACTCAATGATTTAAAAATCGACGAGTCGAACCGGACTATCTCGGTTCGACTTGGGAATCGACACAGCCCGTGCCGGTTCCAGCACAAAAACGGAAACCACTCGGTTCTAGAGTAGAACCGCCAATTCCCACCCGGTTCTGTCCGGTTCCCTCCCAATTCTAGCCTCAAAAGCACCTTCACATATGTGTACGCATCACGCGTGCGACACGCACCACACCCACACGTGTGTACTGTGACACGGGCGGTACACACTCCCACACGAGCCACACACACTCCCACACGTGCCATACATGTGTGCACTGGTTCTAACCGATTCAAGCCTTAAAATCACCTTCACACGTGTGTAAGCGTCACACGTGCGACACACCACTCCCATATATGCCACACGTGCGACACGCTCATGCACGGATGCCCTTGTATTTTCACACTTGTGTTTATCTTCCAATTACATAGTTATTTATATAATATATTTGAATACTCATCCTTCAATATGGGATAATTCCCAAACATCATTAAATGAAAACAGAATATAAATATATGGTATTAATATGCACTTTTAAACACATATGCCAAGGAGGCATGATGGTTATCACTAATGTTAATTGCTTTGACTTCTCAAGTTCGAATTCCCCTTGGGCCATGTAATAGTTTATCCCTTCTTGAGCTAATTTTTGTTCCACCTTGGGCATATAATAAATTAAGGTGTTATTTCCAAAATTTGTACGCATTTTATGAATTTTATATTGATAACCAAATCTTTTATTTTATTTATAAATTTTAACATTATAAATCATGTAATGTACTATTTTTCTTACAGTTGTTAATAATACATTTTAAATTAGATAATATTATAAAATATTTTAAATTTGTTATTATTTATCTAATAAAATAATTATAAAATGTAAATTAACAATTATAATTTCAGTATATAATATTATAATTAGTTAGGTTGTAATAATTTTGGATTATAGTTAGTTAGGCTGTAATAATTTGGATTTTTTTAGCTGATTAGGGTTTTTTCGCCAAAATGAGATTTTAATGGCCATTCTTTCATTGATTTAGTCTACTCTTTATTATAGTCTATGTATAATTATATATTTTATCCATGATAATTTTTTAATTTTTCTTTTATGTGATACAAATTTAATACTTAAGTTTATACAACAAAAGAGCATCTCAATATTCACAAATTGATGAAAAAAACGAAAGTTAATAATGTAGTACCCTCATTTTTTATTGGATTCCTAAAAAACAACATTTATAATGAATTTTAATAATTTTTTCGGATTTGTTTGAAGCTTTAATCCTACCGATTCAACCGATTCCCAATCCGGATCGCCGATTCGCCGATTCGGATCGATTTTTGAGGTGCCTGATCCGGGGATCCGCTTTTTAAACCATTGCTTGAACTATATTTGTTGGCAAGATTTAGAGATGCGTCTTACTTTTATTCAATGTTTTAAAATATGGATCGGTGGAGTAGATCGTCTACCCTCAATCCCAGTTTGGATCTATTGGATTGGCGATTGGGATCATTCTTGAATCTTCTGAATTTGTTATCCAAAAGATTTTAAGAACTAAAAGAAAATAAAATGCAAATTTAAATAGAGGTTTAAGGGGATGGGTTTAGCGGGGACCATGGAAAACGTTAGATAAGCTTAGGGAAAAAGAAAAGAAAAGAGGAGTTTTATAGGGGAACTGGATCGGGACTTATACCATTTTGAAACCAATTGGGTCCCAAACAATTTCGCATCTTGACCTGTGACCCAATCGGAAATCGCTGGGTTTTAAAACATTGATTTCATTGTTTAAGGTTGAAACCTTTGCTAACTACGCGCAAATGATAATAAACCTAATTATGGAATAGTTTGGATAGAACACGCAATGTTCCATTTAGGCACGCACATTTTTTTTCGGGCTTTCATCAAAATAAGAAAGTCAAAAAGTATTTGGGCTTTGCTTCCAAATAATAAAAAAGTCAAAATTGTAGATTTATGGATCAAGAAGATGGTTCACAGATGAAAGGAGAAATATATTATATTCCAAGGACGGAGCTTAGGCAAACTTCGTGTTGGGTTGGGGCGCACTTGAAAAGGCCCAAATACTTTTTATTGGAATTGAGTTTTTCTTTTTTGAGTTTTAAATATTATTACTTTGACGAATGTCAAAAGAGAGATGTATAAAAAAATAGGATATTTAGATCAACTCATTATTATTGATAATTTACTATTTTTATGAAATTCTAATAATGAATTATTTGTTATAAAATTATTTGAAATACACCAGTAGTTTTATATATGGGTGCAGTTTCAATAAGGTTGCAACCTTAAACAATTCAATTAAGGTGCACCCTAAAATTTTATCATAATATGTAATTTTAGTGTAAAAAATTATTAGTATTATCTTAAAATATATTTTCATACCTAATTAAAAAATTTAAAATTTCAAAAATGGTTAAAATCAAGTAGATATATAAATATATGAAAATCTTGATAATAAACGGTCTAGATAATGTGTTGCGAGATGCACTATTTCTGAGATTCAAAATTTTTTTTTTTTCATATTCATATATCTCGATATCGAGATGATTGATTAGAGGGCTTTTTCAATATTAAAACAACAATTCTGATAGATTTTTGAGGTGCATATGTGATTCTACATTTTAAGGTTGCAACCTTATATAAACTTTTCCTTTTATTATATAAGTAATCTCTTAAAAAGCTATTTTTGTTTTGTTTAAACATTAAAGTAATTTGTTGAAAATCACTTATTTCTCGATACAAATAGCTAGAATGTCATTCAAAGGTTTCCTAAACGCTTTAGAGATTTGACGCTAGCTGTTTCCAAGGTCTTAAGCTTTTGGGAAAGGGGTTGAGGTCGTATTAGTAGCACCCCCACACCCTAGTCACTACGTTGTGGTTTTCATTATCACTAACATCATCAGGCTAACACTTTTAAAAAAATAACTCCTAAACTATTTTTTAAAAACTGAATAGAAGCTTGTTTTTCACATTAAATTACCTCAAAAAACAAAAAAAAAGAGCCTTAAGCTTTGTTACTATTTGCACCCTACTGCCTCCTATTATTTCTTCTCTTGGAATTGATTGATAAGGACCTCTTCCTAAGATCAATTTGATTTTCTTACTTGTGAATCATTGTCTCTCTCTCTCTCATCTCTCCCTAGATGCATCTCACACAAAAAATAATCTGTAGATAACGGGCGTGGTTAGCATAAGGTTTAGGCATATATTAAAAAGTAAAGGGGCACCAGAAAGGCATAGTTCTAGCATCGAAAACTAATAATAGCTTAAAAATCTATTTTTCTCCCAAGCATCAAATTTTTATGCTTTAAAATTGATGCAGATCTGTAAATGATTATAAATAAGGTTGTGATTTGTATAAAGCTAAGGCCCTATAAAATTAAAGTAAGGTACACCTTCAAATAGTGTTTAAAGATGTTGTTTCAGTGGCAAAAATCTTTATGATGGATTGAAAATTTATTCTAATCTCTAACTATGAAATTGTTACCTTCAAAAATAATGTAGATCAAGCCGATCTATGAGCACTTTAAAGTATTGAAAATTAACAATCTAGATAATGTATTACAGAATGCATTAATTTTAAGACTTGAAGTCTTTTTTTTTTATGTCCATGTCTATCACTGTCAAGATAATTAGATTTGAGCATTTTTCAGTACCAAAACAACTTCTTCTACCAATTTTTTGACCTATGTCTTAATATGTCTTAATATGATTGTTTAAGACCTCAGCCTTAGATAAACCTTTTCCTATAAATAATGGTCCGCACAAGGTATTAAAAGGCACTCCACTTTTGAGGCCTGAATCCATTGTTTTTCATATCCATAGTTATTAAAGTCCTAATGATCGAATTGAGGGTTTTCTAGCACCCCTTACCTACATTTTTGGCAAGGTTTAGGGATGTGTCGTAACTTTTTATCATGTAGCCTTTAAGCAAGAAAAAAAAAGTTTATACGGGTAAGGTGCACTTAAAAAACCCACTAGGTTGTTTCTATGCTGGAGAATCCCCAAATCGATCATCTTGACCTTAAGATTTATAGACATGAAAGAAAAGGGGTCTTAAAAATAGTTCATCCTCTTAACACATTATCTAGACCGTTCATTTTCAAGATCTTAAGGTATATTTGGTTCGTGTATAAATATTTCTTGGGAAATATTTACATATGTAAATTGCATATGCAAATATTTTACCATGGTAAAATATTTTACCATGAAAAGACCAATGCCATGGTTCTGTCAAATATAGCGGACCCGAAATTTTTAATCAATCCACTTAAAAACAAAAGCCCATGTCTCTCTCAAAAGCCCCATCACATAGAAGTGCAAGCTTTCTATGCTTCCCCTACAACATAAAGCTTATATACTTCTCCCTCTATTATGAATGGAGGGCTAAGACCCCAATCACAATTGTCAAGTCTCTACATTATTTTATTTTTAATTTTTTTCTATAAACTATTTTGATACCAAATTTTGTATGTCCAAACCTCTATTAAACTCCCACTAGCGAAAAATATATAAAAAAATATTTTCAATAAAATAAGAGAAAAAGTTTATATAAAGATGCAACCTTATAATGTAGAACTACATATGCCTCTAAAAAATAAGAACTATGGATGCTCCTCAAAAATCCATCGAAAAAGGTAGTTTTAATGTTGAAAAACCCTTTGATTGATCATCTCGATCTAGATATATGACTATGAAAAATAAAAAAATTTTAAGTCTAAAAAATAGTGTTTTTTACAACATATTATCTACACCGTCCATTTTCAAGCTTTTCATATATTTATAGATCTATTTGATTTTAACTATTTTTTAAATTTAAAATTTTATAATTAGATATAAAAAATTTTTTGAGATAATCTTAAGAATATTTTACATCAAAATTATATACCATGATAAAATTTGAAAGTGTACCTTACTTCTACATCTATGGATGCATCTTTATGTAAAGTGCACCTTAAAATAAAATGACAAAAATACTTCTGTAAGTTTCAAAGAGTATTTTAGTTAATTATATTTTATCTAAAATTTATTTTTAATATTTTTATAAGTACGTTTCAAATAAAAAAATAATACGTACCGAATTTCATATTCCTACGATTTGTATAAAAATTTAAAAATAAAATACTTTGATATGTCTCATCTAATATCAAACGAGCTGCTCTAGTTAGAGCGCTGGACGGTGCGGAAAGCATATACCTTTATGCCTTAGGATAATAATAGAAAGCTTTCCCCTCGGGGGAACCAGCCCCCGCCCCTCTCTCTCCCGTGACCCGTCCTTCTCTCTCTTTCTGAAAGCTCTATCCCTCTGCGAGAAAACTAATGCCCTCTCTCTCCTGGGACACTCATCTCTCTCTATCTAAAAGCCCCATCCCTTTGCAAGAAAACCAGAGTTGCGAGAAAACCAGAGCCCTCTCTCGTGACCCTCTTCTCTCTCTCTAAAAGCCCCATCTGCGGGAAAACCCAGCCCCCTCTCTCTCTCTCTCTCTTTATCTATCTAAAAGCCCCATGCCTATGCAAGAAAACCAGAGCTGTGAGAAAACCATAGCCCTGATTGCTAATCTCTTCTGGAATGTGCCAGAAATTTACTTTGTTTGAGATAGGTACCTCTTGGTTAAATAGTCTGAAAGAAGAACAAAAACACTGCCAAGCTCATGAAACCCTAGGAGTAGATCAAAATGGAAGACGAAACTAATGCAATTCAACCCAATCATGGATCTAATTTTTTAGTAGAAGACCTCGACACTGTTTTCAGTGCAAATCAGTTCATAATGGCTGAAATTTAAGTTTGGCCAAGTTGGTTCCATTTGGTATTCATCAAAAACAAAAGTTAGGGAGAAATTGGGTGCTGCAATACCCTTCCAAGGTCTTCCCTGCCGTTATATGGGCAAAAAGAAGCATATGCCAATGGCGTCATGCCATTTCCCTGCTGCAAAATGCCTGCCTTGGGCAGTTCATATCTTGGCTAGCTTCTGATGGTACTTCTGCTATTTACTTGCTTTTTCTCTCGAGGCTTTTGTGTAAATATTTTAACCCCAACCAAGGGCGTGTAAATATTTTCACGCCAACCAAGGGCTACTAATCATATGAAACTCTTTACACAATGCTTTTTAAATGAATCTCAGTTGTGATTTTTCTATCTCAATCGAAATTACATAGAGAGATATTTATAAAGAAGCTAAATGGTTTATCTACATGAATATATGAGATAAAGCAGGAAGGATATACACAAAGAGGTTACACAATAAATATGGAGAGATTGACTTTTGGACTTCTGAATAAGTCTAAAACTCCCCTTCAAGTTGGAGCATGAAGGTTCTTGATGGCCAAAGCCAACTTGGCAAGGAGAAATCTGAAATTCTCTCGACCGAATGCCTTGGTAAAGTTATCAACCACATGTTGTGAAGAACCAACAAAATATGGTTGAATAAGGCCTTGTTGAAGCTTTTTTCGTAAAAGATGACAATCTAATCGATGTGCTTAGTGTGTTCATGATAGACTGGATTAGCCGCAAAATGAAGGGCCGCTTGATTGTCACAGTAAAGAGTCATAGGCTCATTATGAGAAATACCAAGGCCTTGAAGTAAAAATTTGAGCCATTGAAGCTCACAAGAAACTAATGCCATGGATCTATCCTCAGCCTCTGCAGGTGATTGTGAAACTGTGCTTTGTTTCTTGGTTTTCCAAAAAATTGGAGATGCATCAAGGATAATACAGTATCCCGTAGTAGAATTACGAGTCAAGGGACAACTGGCCCAGTCAGAATCCCAATAAGCGATGATATGAAGTGAGCTGGAAGCAGATAAGAGGATACCTTGGCCAGGACTTCCTTTGAGATATCGAAGTAATTTGATAGCAGCATCCATGTGAGGTTTACAAGGGTGTTGCATGAATTAATTAAGAATTTGAACTGAATACACAATATCTAGCTTTGTTATGGTCAAATAAATGAGCTTGCCCACAAGCCAACGATATGGAAAATGATCGTCAAGCAAATCGCCATTTGAATTGTTAAGTTTTTAACGTTGTCCCATTGCTAAGTCACTAGTGCATGCTCCAAGAAGGCCCATATTGTCAAGTATATCTAAAGTGTATTTTCGTTGTGTGAGATAAATACCCTTAGATGAACGAGCCACTTCAATCCCCAAGAAATATTTCAGGGAACCAAGTTCTTTGATATGGAACTTACTATGTAAATACCGCGTAATAGTCTCCATGGAAGCAACATCATTCCCGGTGATTAAATTATCATCGACATATACAAGAATAAACACAGAGTGGGGCCCCAAAATCTTTGTGAAGAGTGAGTAATCTGCCTTAAATTGCCAGAAGCCAATTATGTGTAAAGCAGAGGAGAACTTAGCAAACCAATTTTTTAATGCTTGTTTCAGGCCACATAAAGATTAATTTAAACGACAAACTTTAAGCTCCCCCTGTTTGAAAAAACCAGGAGGAAGCTTCATATAGACTTCCTCGGCAAGGTCTCCGTGTAAGAAAGCGTTATGAACATCGAGTTATTCAACATACCAACCCTTGATAACGGTTAAAGCAAGTAAGCAACGGACAATGATTGATTTTGCTATTGGGGCAAATGCCTCGTGATAGTCGAGGCCCTCCATTTGGGTATTGCCCTTAACGACTAGGCGGGTTTTATACCGTTCAACACTGTCATCAGCATGGTATTTAACCTTGTAGATCCACTTACAGCCAATGGCATGTTTGCCAAGTGGCAGAGAGGTAACGATCCAAGTATGATTATCTTCAAGGGCTTTAATCTCCTTGGCCATTGCCACTCGCCATTTTGGGACTTTCACAGCCTGGGAGAAGGTAGAAGGTTCAGGAATGGTCTAGATAGCTGCAACGAAAGGTTGATGGGAATGTGAGAAATTATGGAAATCTATAAATCTAGAGAGAGGAAAGTTGTACTTATAGGACATGCCATCAAAGAAGATGATGTGGATTTTACCCAAAAAGAAGGTTGGAAAAAGGAACAATAATAGTCCTTAAAGGCAGGTGGTTTATGGGATCTAGTGGATCGATGAATTGGGTCTAAGACATTATGAATGGATAAATGAGATTTAGAGTGTTCGATGGGTGGTGTATAATTGGAGATGGGGTCCGGTTGGGGTAAAGTGGAAGATGATAGGGGGTCAGAAATGGGTGATGGTGGGCCATGGTTGGTGAGAGGTAAAGGTAAGACACGGTTGGGATTTGTGACATGGTGTTGGATTTTGACATATAGGAAAACATGCTTATGAAAAATGACATCATGACTAGTATATATTTAACAGGTGGCAATATAAAAAATCTGATAGCCCTTTTGAGCAAAGGGATAACCCATGAAAATACCTGGTTTCTCACAGTAATCAAATTTTTCACGGTGATGAATATTATATGCAAAACATAAGCAATCAAAAACATGAAGATTATTATAATTGGGTTTGACATGGAATAAAATTTCATAAGGGGACAGATTGCGCAATAGAGGGGAAGGAATGCAGTTGATTATATATGCAGCTGTGAGGACCCAATCTCCCCAAAATTCAAGGGCAAGATTTGCTTGAAATCGTAAAAGCCCGTGCAACTTCAAGTGAGTGATGGTGTTTACATTCCACTACACCATTTTGTTGTGGTGTAGCAACATAACTGTGTTGGTATATAATTCCTTGATTTTGGAGAAATGATTGCATATCTTTGGAAAAAAATTCACTCCCACTTTCAGAGCGAACAATTTGAATTTGGGAGTGGAATTGGTTTTTAATGAGAGCAATAAACATTTTTAAATAGAAATTAACTTGAGATTTATATTGCATGAGATATGTCCAAGTAGCGCGTGAGTAATCATCGACCATAGTAAAAAAATATTTAGCACCACAAAGAGAAGGAACAAAATATCCTCCCCAAATGTCTACATGAATCAAACAAAACATTGGAAGTAATGCTACTTAAAGGAAAAGGTAATCTAGTTTGTTTTGCAAGGGGACATACATCATACAATTTATTTTTGGAAACGAAAATATAAGAGAAACTAGAAACAAGATGATGAAGGCAAGAAGAGGAAATATGTCCTAACCCCCAATGCCACAAATCGATGGTTGGGAAAGTAGTGGTGAAGGCTGTAGGCATTGGAGAAGTAATGGTGAAGGCTGCGGGCAAGAGTGGGCATTGTAGGACGTATAATCCACCTTGTTCTTTACCCAATCCAATCATCATCTTCGAGGATAGGTCCTGCAAGATACACGGGTCAGGAAAAAAAGTTATGGAACAATTAAGATTCTTTGTTAGTTGAATCATATATAAAAGATTTTGCCTGAAGGAAGGAATACAAAGAGAGATAAGTTTGTGATATTGCTCAGGCGTGAAAGTCATGGACTTGGTGGAGGAGGCATTTCGGTCAAAATTGGGCATGCTTAATAGATCTGCATTGGAAGGCGCTTCAACAGTTGTAGCTTGGGAGAAATTTCAACTGTTGTGGTGGACGTCCACCTCATTGTTGCAACCTGTTGTTACCTGGACGTTTTGGAAAACCATAGAGTAACCAGCAATTTTGGACAATGTGATTATCACAGCCACAGTGAGTGCAGCTTCTTCCTTGCGGTTGCTGTTGTGTTGAAGAAGGTTGAGGGGCAGAACTGCCTTTGTGACTAGCAGCCATGGCAGAACTGTCAATCAATGTTTTGGGTTGAACATGCAAGTTGCGCTGCATTTCCTCTTGCAGCAGTAGATTATAAGTTTTATTTACTGAAGATAAAGGATCCATGAGAAGGATTTGGCTACGAACCGAGCTGTATGAGTCATTGAGACCCATAAGAAATTGCATCAACCATTGTTGGTGCTCAAAAGAAGTCATACTTTTGGAGGCACTACAAGAACATGGTGGAATAACAGAGATAGAAGAAAGTTCATCCTAGAAAGATTTGAGCTTACTAAAGTATGTGAGAATTGAAGAATTGTCTTGCTGCAGATTGCCAGTGCAATGAGTCAATTCAATAATTATGGGTGCTTGCCTTTGAGAGAATCGTTCTCGTACTTCAACCCAAACATCATGTGCTGAAACAATATTGTTGATGTGGTCATAAATGTCTTTAGAGACAACATTAAGAAACCAAGACACCACATCATTGGCCCTATCTCATTGGTTGAACATAGAAGAATCCGCAACAAGTTGATGGAGAGAACCATCTATAAAAACCCAATTTGTTTTTGGCATTCAAAGCCATACGCATAGCACGCGACTAGTTGTAATAGTTGTCGCTAATAAGAACTTTGGAGGCAAGAAGAGCCTCAGGGCTATCCGAATGGTGAATGTAATATGGAGAACATGAATAAGCATCTGTAGAGATTCCAGAAAGAACATTGGAAAGCTCTGTATCAGAAGATGGGAGTGACGAAGAATCCAATGGTAAAGTGGATTCTGTCATAGTGGTTCAAGAGGAAGGAGAGCAGAGAAAAAAAGCGAACTTTGAAATAAATATCCTTTTTTTTTTTTGAATAAACAACTCATTGATCAAGAAATAGCTAAAATAACAAGGCCAGTACAATAGTAGTTTGGTAATTAGGGACTTAACCAACCAACCTTACCCATTCATTACGGATGGCCATTGAAGCTAGAAGCCCCAATGAAGAGTAAATCGAACCTAATTCTCTAACAAAACCTAATTTAGAAGAGTGGGTGACGAGGATAAAGGAGCGGGTTAGAAGAGAACGAGAGTAAGTGAAAGATAGGACAAAGGTGTTAAATTGAGAAATGAGGCTATCAGTCTTTCCACTGGTTCTATACGTCATGGGAACAGATTCATTAGAAGATCGAGGAGGGGTCAAAAAGCTTGGGTCTTGAGAAATTTTGTGATTATCATAAGGGCTTCTCAGTGAGAATGACAGTTGGTCTTTTACTTGCACGATGATTTGCAACCACTGATTCTATACGTCATGGGAATAGTTTCATTGGAAGAGCGAGGAAGGGTCAAAAAGCTTAGGTCTTGAGGATTTTCGTGATTATCATAGGGGCTTCTCATTGACGATGACGGTTGGTCTTTTACTTGCACGATGATTTGCAGCAACTAAGCTCTGACGAAGAAGCTGAAGTCGCAATAAAATGTTTTCTTGATCGGCTGATGCAAAGTTAGACGGAGAATGTAAAATCACAATAAAAAAATAAAGATTACGCGTTATGCGAGGAAGAGCGCGTTGTTCTAGAGAGAGCGCAATCTCATAGTGTGAGAGTGTTTTAGGAAGGAAAAGAGCACTCCTTGTGAGAAATCAGCGAGAGAATAGTGAGAGAAATAGAGGGGACACATTTGAGAGAGAGTCCTCAGAGAATGGTGTGGGGAGACAAACTGAGCTCTCTCCGATTTAAATTTGAGAAGAGATATGGGTTTAGATTTTTTAGAGATAGAGAGAGATAAGAACAATGACAACTTCTCAATAAAGAAATCACAGTAACAAGAGCCTTGAGAGAGAGGGTTGCAAGTGTCTGTAGATGGTAGAGCCTTGGTAGATGGATTGGAGCAAAGCTTTGGATGGGAAGAAGGTAGATGATGTGGGTGATAGGTTTGGTGTTTCAGCGGATCCATCCTCTTCTGTGGTTGTGGTCGATTGGGTAGCTTGGGAGCAGCTTGAGATCAAAACTAAGTTCTTTGTATCTGGATCGTTCTCACCTCCGATTGCGGACTTCTTTGGCCTTTCAGACTGGGCCCAAAGATTGTGGAATCTGTCCCATCGGCCTGATGCTAAGATTATTGGTTCCAAAAAAGTTATTTTTAAGCTACGTTCAAAGGAGGAAGTCAAGCAAGCCTTTTCTCATAGATTCTGTAGAGTCAGAGGCAGCCTTCTATCATTAGACCACTGAAAGGCGTCAGATCATGCTTCTTTTATGTAGACAAAATTAGTTTGGGTGAAACTATGGGACCTTCCTCTGTCTGCATGAAATTTAGCTATTATTAAAAAGGTAGCAGGTCGGATTGGGATATTTCAGGATCTAGACTGAGACTCCTTTTTTAATCCCATTTGTCGGTTTGTACGTGTCAAGATTGGCAAATTTTCTGGTGTGCCTTTTTTAAGAAAAATCTATTTATGCATTAATGAGGAGTTCTTTGAGGTCTTAGTTTATGATGATGCTGATTCTAATTCCTCGAAAACTTTTTGCGGTGGATTCTACAGTGGAGGGAAAGAAGAGTGGGAGGAAGGAGTGGTCGGAAAAGATGATAGGAAGTGTCTTTTCCGGTATCCCTAGCCGTAAGTCGCGATGGAGTAAGTCCTGGAGTTATAAACTTCGGTAACTCCCAAAATCATTAAACACTGGATTTCGATTGGCAGATTTTTGGATTCATCGGAGGGTTTCTCGGACATGTTTCTCAATCAACCGATTGTTTCCTCGATGGATAGGAGGTTTAGTAAGAAGCAAATTAAGGCGCCCATTTTGGGTAACCTGCAAAAGTGCACTGTGCACGTCTCAGTATCCGTTGATTCGAATATTGGTAGTCTGGCAGGAGCACCTCATCTTTCTCATAAAAAGGGTGTAAAAACTGATGTTTTGACGGCGAGAGAGAGTTCTAAAGTGGGTAGTATTGATACCAAAATATCTGAAAAAGATTGCTTGGTAAACGTGGCGATAGACTCCTTTCCCTTTGATGGCAATCTTTTTTATTTAAAAAAATCATTTTCTTTGTCCTTTCTTTGGAAAGAACTAGAGCTGAAACGATAATTGTTGTTCTCTTTGGCAAGCTTGGTTATCTTATCGTACCTTCTTGTGCAGAAGAAGCTCTCGGTGTGGTGTTTTCATTGGCGTTTGTGGTCTCTGTGTTTGGCGGTGTTGTGGAAGCTGAAGATGTATTCTCTTCCTTTTCGCTTAGCAGCAGCCAAGGGTGTGGGGAAGAAGTCCAGGACCCATTTCGACCCTTTAATGATTTACTCTCTTGCAATTTTGGTTGTAGCAGATGATGAAGTTGCTGCGAACCCATTGCTCCTTACGGATGAACCTTCTGTGCATGCTGATTTAGAGGTTGGGGACTTGGTTTTCTCAGATTCTGCAGTGGCTGCTCCCCTGAATGTCTTACCTCAAGAGCAGAATCAGTATTTACTTGTGGATTCAGAGGAGTCTCCTTTGGTGGACAAGTTGCTGGATGATATGTGTATGGATGATGTGCCCTTGAGTGTGGTGATGGAAGATATAAAGGTGCGTTGTAGAGCTAGGATTGTCGTGATCAATGAAAAGGGAACAACAAAAAATAATGGTAAAGGCTCTAATCTAGATTTGGTTTCTGTATCTAAGACCCCTGCAAAAGACCCTGTCAGTGGTAGGAGAATAACGCTGCTCTGAAGGGCACTCGCTCTTAAGCAAGATTTCAAGCCCTAGGTATCATCAAAGGTGGCTCGATGATGGCTGCGATTGCTTTCCGTAATCCTACTTTGGTGGAGGTGGACTCATCTTCAGTGATGATGAGCGGGATGCAACATTGATGTTGGAGGATCTGTATTTTGGCTTTGGTCCTGATGGACCAGGTTCATCCTCAAACCCTCCTCCTCCTGCTTTCTTATGAATGTGTTATTTTAGAATGTAAGGGGTTTAGGTCACCCCAGTAGGAAAATAGATGTTTTGTTTTTGGTTTTTAAGTATAAACTAGTGATTTTGGTTTTGCAAGAAACAAAACTCCCTAGTCACAATGTTTCAAGGGTTGGGAGATTTGGGGTTCTAGCTTTGGTGGTTTTTGTGGTATTGATGCATGTGGTGATTATGGTGGGCTATGGGTCCTCTGGGATCCTGTGGTTCTCCAAAATTTTGATATCATTAAAAGGGACAACTTTTTGTTGTTGGGCTTTAGTGGTTCGAAAGTGGGTTTCTAGTGAGGATTGTGAATGTATATGGACCATCTGTTTTGGTTTTGAAAGAATATTTTCTCTTTGATTTGCACTCTGTCATTCAGTCTTTTTCTTATCATGTGGTGGTTGGTGGGGATTTTAACTTAATTCGCTAGCCGGATGAATGCTTAGCTGGTACGCCTATTAACACCTCAATGAGGCTGTTTAATAGGTTTATTGAGAGTAATTCATTTATGGATCCCTCTATTATTGGTGCTAAGTTTAGTTGGTGTAACAATAGTATCACTAATATATCTATGTCCAAGTTATGTAGATTTTTAATTTCATTGGAGTGGTTGGGAGAATTTTCTTTATCTACTGTTAAGGCTTTGTCAAGACTATTGTTTGATCACTGTCCTATTATGCTTAACATTGGCTTGTTAAAAGGGGGATCGAAACCTTTCAGGTTAGATGTGAGATGGCTGGAGGAAAAAGAGGTAGCCGAAATGATTAGAGGGACATGGGTAAATATTGTCGTGGAAGGTACGTTGGATTTTCAATTACATTGCAAGTTGTTAAAAACATAGGTTGATTGCTTGAAAGCGAGAAAAAAATTGAAATTAAGGCCAAATTTGATGGGGTGTTATATGATATTGAATTGTTAGACCATAGTATCCAATTGACTAGTGTGCTATCTAAGCAATTAGTTCTAAATTGTTGCTTGAAACTTAATGAATTGGAGGAGTTGCGTAGATCAGCGGAAGTATATTGGAAGCAAAGATCGATAATTAAGTGGTTAAAAGAAGGGGATCTTAATACTAAATTTTTTTATGCAATTGCAAGTAGGAGAAGAAGACAAAATGACATATCTGGATTATCTATTCTTGGGATTGATTCTGAAAAAGATGTTGCTCTTGAAGGTGTAGTGATTAATCATTTAAAAAAGGCGTTTTCTACCCTTCTTTGAATAGAGTCCCTTTCAAAGTACTGGCGGTGGAGATGAAGAATCTGTTAGAAAGAGAGGTTACTAGTGAGGAGTTAAGGCGTCAGGACTTGATGTTTTCCCTTTAGCTTTCTTTCATAGATTTTGGAATTTGGTTCAAGATGAATTATTGGAGTTGGTTAAAAGCTTCATGATAAGGGGACATATTTTTAAAGGGGTGAACTTTACGTTCTTGGCTTTGATTCCTAAGAAATATGTGATCTTTGATCTTTCAAATATTATATCAATTAGTTTACTTACCAGCCGTTACAAGATTATTGCAAAAGTTTTGCCAAAGAGGCTGAAAGTAATCATTCATTTTCTCATCTCTAGTACTCAATCAACCTTTATCCAGGATCGTCAAATTACGGACAATGTGCTTGTTGCTCAAGAATGTATCCATTCTAGAGTCTTGAGTAAGAAGTCGGGTATTCTACTTACGTTGGATATGGAGAAAGCATATGATAGGGTTGAATGGAGTATTCTTTTATAACTTTTAAAGGCTGGATTTTTTGGTGTCTCTCATCTGTGCATTTCTCGGTCTTATCTAAAGGAAGTCTCATTGGCTTCTTCAGTGCTTCTAAAGGATTGCATCAAGGAGACGCTCTATCTCCTTTTTTATTCACAATCTACGTTGAATGTTTCAGTTTGATGTTAAGTAGGATAGAAAGTTTGGGTCATTTTGCAGGTTTTAATATTTTTTATTCTGGTATTGTTATCTCCCATCTACAATATGCTGACGATATTTTAATTTTCTATAATGCGTAGTCCTCTTAAGTTTCAAATATTGCCAGATTCTTGAAAATTTGTGAAGTTACTCTTGGCCTCAAAGTTAACTTTCACAAATCGTCCATGGTTGGTATTAATTGCTCCGAAGACTTGATAGTGGATTTGGCAAATAGGATGGGTTGTAATGTTGGTTCGTTCCCTCTCATTTATCTTGGTCTTCCTATCTCTGATTTTAGGCTTTCATTGCAGTTTGGGATATTGAGCTTGAAAGAGTTCAAGTTAAGTTAGATATCTAAAAGCACAAGTATCTGTCGTTGGGTGGAAGAGTGACCTTGTTGAGATATTGCTTAGACAATCTTTCCGTATATCAGATTTTTAGAAGCACAAGTATCTGTCGTCGGGTGGAAGGGTGACCCTGTTGGTAAACCTGGCTTTGATGTGCAAATGGTGGTGGCGTAGTTTTCATTTGCAGGATCATATATGGTTCAAAGTCCTTTTGGCCAAGTATGTGATGGATAGATTTGATGTTTGGCTTGAGGGTGGAAGATGTAAAGTTATTTCTCGTGTGTGGAAGGCTATTTTCAACTGTAGGCCTATGGTTTCGGGTTATTTCATATGAAATATAGGTTGTGGTAGGCGAGTATCTTTTTGGCACCACAAATGGATTGAGGGGTGCCCTTTGAAGTGGGTTTTTTCAGAATTATTTGGGATAGTTGCTTGTAACAATCCTAAAATTTAAAAAAAAAAAAA
>NW_006498122.1:70014-117997 GCF_000471905.2 Amborella trichopoda
TATGTATATATGTTTTGTCCGTCACATCTCAGGAATAATAGTATTGTAAATTCTTGGGGTATGACATTGCTAGTCCTAATTTGAAAGTTAACGATGTTGTAGAGAGAAGGGGTCATCTTCTATCATGGAACATTTTCTTGGCTTACAGTCGCTTGAACAATGTATTGTTATCCCAATGGTGTGCATTGATGGAGTTGTTGGATAAAAGCCTTATCTCACCAAATGCAGAGGATGAAATGATTTGGGAAATTGAGAGTGATGGAGTTTTCTCTGTTAAATTGTGCTACAACCTATTCTTTCATGATCGGTGGAGATGGTCTTGCCCAAATATGCAAATGGCCCATTCTACACAAAGTTCATGTCTTTATCTGACTCACGGCACTAAATAAGGTGTTGACCATTGATAATTTGATCAAAAGTGGGAAAGTTTTGCGGAATGTTTTTTTGATATGTAAAGCTGACGGGGAATCTGGTGCTCACTTTTTTATTCATTGTTCAGTCACAATGAGAATTTGGTTTTGACTTTTTGGAGTTTTAGAGATTAATTTGGTGCTTCCTCAATCTGTGGAAGGGATAGTTTCACAATTTAAAAAAGTTATTTGGAAAATAAAAAGGTGTTATCCTTTGGGAGGCGTGGAAGGAAAGAAACAAAAAGACTTTTGAGGGGATTTCTATGTCTTTTGAAAGATTAGTACACGTCGTCAAACTTTTCATTTGGTTTTGGTTGTCAGTGACAAAAGAAGGTTGGGGTATCTCCAAGGTCAATGTTATGGCTAATCTTAATAATCTTTTCCTCATTGGTTCTGTTAAAAGTAGACTGATAAGTTTTTGGATTGCACCTTCTAGTGAATGTTTGAAGCTCAACTTTAATGGTAGTTCTCTTGGAAACCCTGGTTTAGCTGAGATTGGTGGTGTTCTGCGAGATTCCTTGGGTAACATCCTTTTTTCCTATGCCGGTTCAACAGATGTTAAAACTGCCAATTATGCTGAACTGAGTGCTCTACTTTGTAGGTTGAAAATCGTCACTAATAGGAATCTTGGTAATAGTTGTTGTATTGAAGGGGATTCCTTAAATGCTATTAGATGGTGCAATAAAGAGCATAAAGTTCCCTGGGAGCTGCGATCTCTATGGTTATAGGTTATGGACTTGGTAGAGGAATCTATCAGTTTCCTTATCCACATGTTTATCGTGAAGCGAATTATGTAGCAGATGCTTTGGCTAAGGGTGGTGCTACTTTACCTTATATTGTTATTTTTAATGATGTGATTTCCTTTTCTTAGTCATCAATAAAATTCAAGAATATTTGTCAGAAAAAAAAATAGAGATTTGGAGAACGTAGATAGCCCCTTATCTATGATTTGAAGAATTAGGGTTTTCCACATGAATCAGGATTCGCATCAGTGATTAGAAACTACTCTCGTAAAGTGTGGAAGACCACGGTAATCACCGAGAAAAGCAACAGATTGCCCCAAGAAATTTGCAGTAAAACCAAAAACCAGCAAGGGGAAGCACTTTCAAGGAGTGAGAGGACGTGGGGAAAATATGCAATGGAGATCAGACAAGGTAGAGAGAGAAAGAACGCAGAGAGAGAGAGAAGAGAGTGGAAAATGGGAAGGTTTCGAGAGCAGTTCAGATCGATTTTAGAGAGAGAATTTAGGGGTAACTCAAAGACTTGCAGAAGCACTGCTCTGATACCATGATAAGACAATGCATCTTAGTTGTGATTTTTCTATCTCAATAGAAGAGAAATTACAGAGATAAATATAGAGAAGCTGCATGATTTATCTCCATGAATATATGAGTTAAATCATGAAAGATATACACAAAGAGGTTACACGATAGATCTGGAGAGATAGACTTTTGGACTTTTGAATAAATCTAATATAAATGTGCTACCAAACATGGTAAACATAATGCATGTGCAAATATTTATGCAGGTAAAGTATTTATATATACTGCTTGATTGTCACCATTTTTGGAACTTTAAGTTTTATTTTTATAATTGGGGGCAACAAGCGATTTTCAAATCATCGCAAGGCATTGTGGCACCAAAATTGTATTTTGAGCATAGTTTTGAGGTCCATCTTACTTCAATAAGTAAACTTTTTCTTAAAACAAGTGACATCTAATGGTCTGAGTACAATTGGAGTTTGGATGATAGCCAAGGCATTGACATTGAAACAGTGGACAAAAAATGCAAAACTAAGGGCGGGGGGCGGGGAGTACAGAAAGTCATAATAGCAACGGTCATATCTTATGACTATCTTTTTTAATATTGCATATCCTGTGACTTTTGAAATCAATTTAACACACCTAAAACATGAGAAAAATATTCTCCATTTTGCACCAATTGTGGATGAGGGCTTGGATCACTTGGTTTAAGGAAGTCCACATGCTATTTGTTGTCATTTTAAGTGACAAAAGAGCTCCCCAAACAATGGTCAGTGGTCATCTTTTTCTTTGTATTTTCAACTTTATCTATTAGTAGTGGGTTTCAGTGGGATAAAAAAAAAACCATAGTTAATATAGATTTTACCAATTTTATTAGTTCGAGGGTCCAAATTTTGATAATGTCCTTGTTCAAGAAGGCAACTGCTTTCCTAAGATGTAAAGTTACTTTTACTTATCATAAACCTAACTTCTCATCCACAAGAACCCATGGTTGCACATCGTCAAATATCAATTATTTTAATTCACTATTGTAAGTTTGACAAGTTATATTTTGGTCCAGGCTTTTCGTCACGCATAACCTTACTTTTGTATTAAACTCACAAAAAACAGTATGCATGACTACACAAATTAACCTTAGTTGCCGACCCAAAATGTCCACTATCAATGGCTAATATCAAATCATTTATTCATGAGCTAATAATCGCAAAGAAAAACTTTGTTAAGACAATGTGGTGTATCATCCCTATATTGAATTATATTACATTGAGGTTTATTTTTTTAGCGTTTATATTTCTATTCTTTTCTAAAATCTAATTTGAACGACGTAAAATATATTTTAAAAATTATTTATTGTATTTGGGAGGGAAGAAAATCTATGTTCTGAACCACACAAAGGAAAATAAATAAATAAATAAATAGTTCAAACTTAAGCCCAAAAACATTAGTTTTTTATGTTTTGGATGATTCAAAATTAGACATTCTAATCCCTAACTCGTGAATTACCCATGTTTATGTTTCAAACTATTCACAAATTGAACTTTCGAACTACACAAATACTTTACTATTTTTGTATTTTGCATCGTTTAAAGTAGAATTTTGAACGAGGTAACATGGGAATAAATAAAAAATTAAAAACAGTAAGACCCCAACTTAGTATGGGCCAACATATAGTTTTGATAACACATCCTTTCTCAGTTCATACGTAAACTTCTCTTATCTTAAACCGACTACAATACTGCGTACAATGATTGAATGATTAATGGAATAGTACCATGTTAACAGTAACACGCAAAGTACAAATAATAAATAATAAAAATATTTAATTAAAAATAATAAAAACTAAAAACCTGCACCTTGTATAAATAGAAAGTCATGGAATTTTTCTTTTAATGTTATAATCACTGTTTCTTTAATGTTAAAATCATTATTATATGAAAATTAATGACTATAGTAAATTGTAGTAGTTTTCACTCCCATTTTTTCTTCTATATGTATCAGTGGTCGTAGTATTCCTCTAGCAAGAGCATGCTCAGTTTCATAGGGCACTTATGGCTAGACATAATTAAGTGCCAAGTGTTGAAAAATTGGATGGATGAAACGGGGGCTGTGGAATATGGTTACATATGGATTTAAGAAAATAAATTAAAATGGGAGAATCTAATTGTTTTTCGCCGCACTCAAAGTATTGTCTCAAGAATATATTTTTCCAACTTACTGTTAAAATTCAGTGTGCTAAAAGGTAGGTCATGCAAAACCGTCATTGTGATATCTGAAAACATAAGATTATATAGTAAGTAAAGTCTCACACCACTCTCCCATGAATATACTTCATATTTTGTGGCTTTGTACGGAATAGGCAAACCTATAGAGCACCTGATAGCCTCGAAGTAAGGAGAGAAAGTGTAAACAGTTTTAGTGGTGGAGAATTTTGGTGTGGGTCGTTGGACGAGCATGCGTGAATGGAAAATAGGGAGTCTAAACCCCTTTTTATAGAGTGAAAGGTGACTATTTTCATAAGGTAGCCATTAACTACTCAAACACCCAATATTCACACCCTTGACGCAACATGACAACGGTCACACTTAGTGCGGGCATATCAACAGAGGTCAAATCTTCTAGTAAAATTATGAGCAGCCATGAGCCTGACTCCACCGTGCATGGACTAAGGCCGCCTCTAAGTTGACGCACACGTGCAAAGTGCCCCTCATGTGCTCTTATGCCAATGTACTTGTGTCGCGTATGTGCATTGCACATTTCGCGTACTCTACACACAACCTAACTCTTTTTTATTCTATGAACATGAGGCATGATAGTGATGCCATATAAATGGTCATCTTGCTTCAATATAAGACTAAAACTTCAACATGGAAAGAATCATTTGAAAACATATTATTTTGAAATACTACCTTGTATACTTAAGGGAAAATTTTATATAGAGCCGAGGCTTTAAACAATTAAATTAAAGCCTACCACAAAAATATCATTAGAAGATGTTGTTTTGATGCCCAAACATCTTCAAATTGATCATCTCGATATCAAGATGTAAGGACATGAGAGACAAAATGGATTTTAAGTTTTGAAAATAGTGTATTTTGTAACACATTTTTGGACGGTCAAGTTTCAAGATTTTCAAGTTTTCATAGATCTGTCGATCTACACTAATTTTGAAGCATTAAACTTTGTAAATAAAGATGAAAAATATATTTTAAGGCTATCACAAAGATTTCTAATATTGAAACCAGAAACGTGCCCCATTTTATAAGAAACGGCCTCACTTCCACATTTACATAGGCAAGTCTGTCAAGAGTGTCATTATTTAAAACACTCTTACTTATAAACAATCATGGACATCATTGAGAACTTTTTTGCCTAAATACATTATTAAGAGCTTAACCTATTTGCATCGTTACTAGACCTTGATTTCTTTAGAATGAATGCTTAGAATAATTTTTCATCTGGTAACCAAATTAATAGAATGAATGCTTAGAATAATTTTTCCTCTGATAACCAAATTAATCATAAATATAACTTCTTGTCACCACATTGAACCAGGAATTTTGATAATACAAAAGGCTAAATTTGATTCCAATTTGTAAATGATTATTTATGGACTCTAGCCCCATTAAGGTTTGATATTGCAAGACATTTTTTTCAGCGTGCTGATGACATTGAAAGAGTTGGCCACTTGCAAAGACTAGTCTTTTGTACATAAAAAACATATCAAAATTCAAAAAGATCTTCAAATGGTCGGCCAAATTTTCAAAGGATCATCTTATTTAATGTTGATATTAAAAGGTAGGTATGATATTGAAAGACCTTATTTTTCAAAGGGTCGGCCAAAATTTTCTTTGACCTCATTTATTCTAGACTAACCATTCTATCTTTATTAATATTTTTATGGATTTTTTTTTTCATGTAATATATCTATATGTATCAATATATACATCATTACATGCTCTCGCAATACTAGCATGATTATCACAATATCTTGTGATTGCCAATATGGGTAGGTCATATAGAATGTTCTTAAGTCATCCTTCTTCTTCACAACCAAAATCTAGAGCAATAATTTATGACTCTATTCATGAGCAAAGACTAGTTGGTCTCCTTGATACCACATCCCCAGTTAAAGTAATTATCCATTTGGATGTTTTATATATATATATAGAAGAAGATACTATAAAATGTCTATAGATAAAAATGAATAGTGATTTCACTTACTCTCATCACTGTTTAAAGTTCATCGCACGGTCACGATTATTCGGTAGTATTTTATTTTTCATTTTTTTTACAAATTGGGATGACCTGAAATTTGGAACATGTATTCATCAACAATAGAAGAATCTACGAAAAAATATCAAACAAATATTTTACATTAACAAAAATTGACCAAAATACCCCCGAAATGTTTCGGGGTATTTTGGTCATTTTTTTCATGAATTATTGTTTTTATATTTTTATTAGGTACACATCACTAAGATGTATACATGCTCTAAATTTCTGATGATTCCAATTTTTTTAAAAAAAATGAAAAATGAAACACTACTGGAGAATCGTGACCGTGCGATGAACTTTGGACGATGATGAGGGTAGGCGAAATCACTGTTCATTTTTGCCTATAGGCATTGGGAAGATATATAGATGTTGAGATTAGCCCATAGCTCATATGAACATAAGAGCCTAAAGGCTCATATTGAATCTGGGCCGATCTGACGGTCATGACCATATTTCGTGTTTGAATTTTAATTTTTTTTCTACAAATCCAAATAACTTGAAAGTTTAAGCATTCATTCTTCTCATCAAGATGCATCTAATAGAATATTTAAAAAATAATTCGTAAAAAATAAATTGATCAAAATAATTATAGAGGGTACATATTATGGTGAACCTTTTTATATGCCACTACGTACATGAAACTCATTTATGCCACCCTCTCCCATCCATCCGATCTGAATAGACAAGAATAGTTTCAGTCATAATGTCATGTATAAGAATCTGATTGTTTGATATTTGATCTGATAGGTCAGAGTATATTTTATTTTTAATTATTTTTCTACAAATCATATGAATCTTAATTTGGAGCACGCTATTCTGTTATAACAGTGAACCTAAGTAAATGTAAAAAATATTATTGACAAAATAAAATGATCAAAGTACCCCATAAAGTTTCGGAATAATTTAGTTGTTTTATTTTATCACAAATATTTTTATATTGTTTTTAGGTGTACCCCTATTAAAGGATGGAATGCCCCAAATTGATATCAATATGATTGGTAGAAAAAATTAAAATAAAATAATACTTTGGTGCAGCACTGTGATTAAAGCCATCTCGGCCGTCCAATCAGATCGAACGGCTTGGAGAGGGATGGCACATGTAAGTTCCTAGAGCTAGTGGCATCTAGAAAGGCTCCCTATATATTACTACGAATTAAAGATTACATGGTTATGTGGAACACCATTCTGGCCACTTTCAATAATGTACCCAAGAAAATTGATTATCATGCTGCCCCCAGGTCAAAAACCACTTTGAGGTTGGTGAAAGACCCAAAAGAGTTCCACATCAATCATCTCCTTCCCAAAATAATCCTCTCAAGAAATAGATTTTAAGTACCAAAAATGCGTCAAATATGTTGCCACCACCTAACTCGTATTTAGACGGTCTATTTCAATGGCAATGAATCTAAAGATTGGGAGCATCTTTGATCATCAAGAAGTTTTTCTGAAGAGACTCAATAGGTCCATCAATCTATATCAATATGGAAAAGGTTTAAATAAATGTGAGGCTCTAAACGATCTAATTAGGGAACAACTCAAAAATTTCACTAGAAGAGGTTGTTTTGAAGCCAAATATCATCAAATTGATCCTGTCGACTTCAAAATGGATGGACAAGAGAAAAAACAAAAAGGATTTCAAGTTTTGAAAATAGTGCAATGCATGGACAAGAGAGAAAAATGGATTTCAAGTTTAGGAAATAGCGCATCTTGTAAAGCATTTTTGAACCTCCGATTTTCAAGATTTTGAAGGTTTCGTAGATCTACTTGATCTGCACTATTTTTAAGCTTTAAATTTTATAATTAGAGATGAAAATGTAGATCAAGGCTATCACAAAGATTTTCAGTATTAAAACCATATTTCTCGACACTATTTGAAGGCGTGCATTACTTTGGTTGTTTAGAGCCTTTGCCTCATACAAACCGCACTCTATAAATTTACAAGCTTGCCTATATAGAAAAATAAGAGATGATTAAATTAGGAATCTCAAAAACCTACACAATACCCAGAGTTACAATAAAATACAGGATACTACACCTACCATTCTCATATATATTGATTATAATATAATCTTCCATAATAATCCTATAGATAATATACACTTTTTTTTAACATTCATCCTCAAACTCAAGATACTTTGAAAGAGAGTGGCTGGAATTTGGATAATTAGTTACATGTGTGAAGACAAATCACACATGTGGTTGTTTTATTGCCGTTTTCTCTTTCTTTTATTTTGGACCATTAGATTGTATCTAATCCAATGGTTGTGATGTCGTAGGAACTTTAGAAACTAAAGGGATTAAAACCATTGTGTTTAGCAAGAAAGAGTGAGAAAAAGATAGAGAGATTGTGCTGCAATTGGGTTTTTACTTAAGGGCTGTTGTATGCTCTGTTTTAGAGAGAGAAAGTGAGCAAAAGCTTGAGCCCATTAGAGAGAGAAAGTATCAAAGAGCTCATATTTTGGTGTTCTTGGCACCTTGTTTTTTGGTTTCGTTTAGAGTGAAACAAAATTGCTGCAAATTGATGTTTTGAGTTCGATTTCACCTTGTAATCTTCTCGAATCAGTAATTAAAGTCTCGCGTCATTCTCTCGTGGATATATGTCACGATTTGTGACCGGACCATGTTAAATTGTTGTACTCTGTGAATGCATGTTGCTGGATTTTTCAGTCCATATTCTTGCTTTGATATTGTGTAGTTTTCATTGCTTGTTTATATTTATATGAATGCACAATAGCTGTGAATGTTATAAACCTTTGTTGATTTTTCATCAATCGATCCCAACAACTGGTATTAAAGCATAGGGTTTGTTCTTCATTATATCTATGAATAAAGTAGTTTTTACTATTGTGGTTATTTGCTGTATTTTTCCTAAAAATGGAAAGGGCAACAGAATTTGAAGAATTCGATCAAAGTAATTAGTCAATATAGAAAATGATGATGGAAGATTACCTTGTTGAAAAAAAATTGGATCGGCCACTTCGAGGTAAGGAAGTCATGCATGTTGGAATGGAAGATTGGGAATGAGGCTATTAGACTATGTATTTCACCATCAATTTTATTTGATATTTGTCAATGTGAAACATCTGCAAAGGTTTGGCAATCTTTAGAGCATTCTTTTGAACAAACCTCTGGTGCAAATGAAATGCATGCCATGAAAAAATTATTTCTTTTGAAAATGAAAGAAGTTTTTACAATTACAACGAATGTGAGTTAATTTAATTCAATTTATGCACAATTGAGGTCTTTGCCAATGAATTTGGATGAAGAAATTTTATGTTTGCTTTTGTTGAGTTCTTTGTCTGCTAGTTGGGATACCTTGGTTAACACTGTGACAAATACAATGAGTAACAACTTTAATTTGAAAGATATTGTGGCTCCATTGTTGAATGAAGAGACTAGAAAGGCATTCACACAAATGCTTATTGCGTCAAATCAAGCATTGGTAATAGGAGATAAAAGAAGAACCCAATGTAGATATCATGGATTTAATAACGGTAAAACTCATAGCAGAGGAAGATCCGAGTTACAGGGTAAGAAGGTTACTTGTTGGTATTGCAAAAAACCAGGCCATATAAGAAAATATTATTATGCTCTGAAGAACAAACAAAATGCCAAGGGCAAGAATGGTCATGCCGAAGCATGTACAATTTCAAATGGTGAAGATGGGGTCACTTTTAGTGTTGCATACACAACATTGTCTATTGCAAATACTTGGATTTTAGACTCTAATGTTTCATTCCATATTTATCCAGAAATGTCATATTTTTCATCTTACACAAATGTGGATGATGGTTTGGTTTATCTTGGTGATGATTAAGCTTGCAAACTCTTGGGCATTGAAAATGTTGTTATCAAGCAATCAGATGGAAAGAATCGCACATTGAGAAATGTGATGCACGTTCTTGAGTTGAAGAAAAATCTGATTTCAACCGGGCAATTAGATGATTTTGGCTTCATAGTAACTTTTAGAAATAGGTCATGAAAAATTTCAAGAGGTTGTATGACAATGTTGAAAGGTTAAAAAGAGGGACAACTCAAAGGAATGATATTATAGATAAGATTGTTCCTACAGCTAGTAGCAATAAGACATGCAGATTTAGCATAGTCGATTGGGTCATCTCAGTGAGCATAGTATGAAGGTATTGCAAACTCAAAATCTTATTCCTATTTCTACACATTCATTTATTGATTTTTATGATCATTGTGCTATGGGTAAGCAGCGTAGAGTTAGTTTTAAAAAAAATGAATCTCATAGAAAAAGTATAGCATTAGAACTGATTTATTTTGATGTTTGTGGCCCTGTTAATGTTAAATATCTTGGTAGAGCTTCTTATTTTATCACTTTTTTATATGATTATTCTGGAAAGTATTGGTTGTATCCTTTGACATCTAAGGATCAAGTTTTTAAAGTTTTCAAGTTTTCAAAGCCAAGGTTAAAAAAAAAACAAAGAGATTTATAAAATGCTTGTAAACTGATAATGGCAGTGAATATTGTTCGAATGCCTTTGATACTTTATATAGAGAAAATGGTATTCGCAGAGTAATGACTGTTCTTGGGATACCACAACAAAATGGTGTCCTTGAGAGGATAAATATGACCATCATTGAAAGGGTAAGAAGCATGTTCTAATATAGTTGTATATTTAATCAATAGATCTTCCATTGGACCCTTGAATGGTGAAATACTTGAAATTCTGTGGAGATGTAAAAGTGTGTCATATGAACACTTGAGAACATTTGGGTGTGAAGTTTATGTTTAAGTGCCCAATAAGAATAGAGACAAGCTAGATGCCAAGTAAAGAAGATGAGTTTTTCTTGGGTATGGTGGTGATGATAGAGGTTATTGGATTTAGGATCCTATTGCAAAGAAGACTATCATAAGTCGGGATTTTTTCTTTAATGATAATGTAATATTTGCTGAAAAGAAGTAGGAAGAGCCAAAACAAGAAAGACTTATTGTGGACATACAAGAGCCAAATCTTATTATTTCACCTCATCAAGTGCAAGAGAATCAAAATCAAGCTCAAGACAGTTTTGATGGAGGTGATGCAAATTATAAGGATAACATTGAATTAATTCAAGATGAAGAACTATCAGTTACACCTGAACCAGAATTGAAAAGATCCACACGGCATCACAAGCTCACACAAAGGTATTATCATTTCTTATATTATGTTTTTTATACTAATAGTGGTGAAACTGTATCTTTTCTAGAAGTTATTTATTGCCCTAATGCTGAAAAGTGACATAAGGCAATGGAAGAGGAGATTGATGCTTTCTACAAGAATGATATATGGGAGTTGGTAGAACTTCCACATGGGAAGAAAATATTGAAGAATAGGTGGGTATATACTATTAAGTGGGAGGCCAATGGTCTTATGTGATATGGGGCCAAACTTGTGGTAAAAGGTTATAAGCAAAAACTAGGTGTTAATTTTAATGAAACTTTTGCTCTAGTTGTTAAGCATAGCTCTACTAGAGTTGTTCTATTTTTTGTTGCTAACTTGAATTTGTAGTTAGAACAACTTGATATTAAAACTACATCATTTTATGGTGATCTTGATGAAGAAATTTACATGTATCAACCTGAAGGTTTTGAGAACAAAACCAATACTTACTTTGTTTGTAGGTTGCAAAAGGTATTGTATAATTGAAACAAGCATCTTGGCAATGGTATAAGAAATTTGATAGTTTTATGCTGGGTGAAGGTTATTCTAACATGCTTCTACAGTTGGTAGTTTGATGTATGCAATGATTTATACTAGATCTGATATTGCCCATACAGTGGCAGTTATTTTCAGATTTATGTCTAATACAGGTTGGGAACATTGGTAAGCAGTTAAGTGGATCCTTCGATATTTAAAGGGGACACGAAATATATGTTTATGTTCTAGGAACTCATTAATAGAAGTTGTTGGTTATGTAGATACAGATTATGCAGGATGCCGTGATACTAGAAGGCCTACCATTAGATACATTTTCAATGTTAGTGGTGATACGGTCAGCTGGATGTCAATGTTACTAGATATTGTTGCCTTATCATCAACTGAAGCTGAGTATGTGGCACTGACTGAGGCAGCAAAGGAAATAATTTGGTTGAGAAGGATACTTGACCCTAAACCTCTTCACTTATAAATTTGAAGAATTCAACAGTGCGCTCTAGGCAGAGGTGGTTAGGGTGCTGGATGCGGAGTTCTTTTTCTCATAAAGTACGATGTTAACATTCAAACTCTTTGGATTTTCGGCCTAGACTGAATTGAAGTGAAGCTGTGCATCCGCTTCGGCCTACTTCGGTCCACCTGGGTTTGATTTGGCCTCCTCAATAGAAGCACAAAATTGTTAATTAAAAAGGCAATTCGGTGCTTCAGCCTCTTCAGTTGAAGCTTTGGCCCTTTCGAATATTAAATTGTTTTAAAAATTCTGAAGTTTTCTTCTGAATCAGCCAAAGTACCGTATTGCTTGGTTTTTTCTGACCAAACCAAAGAAGAATCCAAAGCGAATCTGACAACACTGCTTACAACCATCTATATAGTCAATATATGATAACAACTAGGCATGGATCTAGAGTGATTCTTAGTGGATGCTAGCAACACTACATCTCAAAATCAATTCGTACTACTAAACTAAATGTATGATAAGAACTGGCACTCTTCAAACCAATGGTTCTCAATTCGCACCATAAGGCCATTGGCGTCGTTTCAAGGAATAAGTTTATACAAAGTGCCAACCTTATACTATAGAAGTAAGGTGCACCTTAAAAATCCACCTGAACATGTTATTTTGATGTTAACTATTCTCACAATAATTGATCCTCTCGATCTCGAGATGTACGGATATGGGAAAAAAAAATTGAACTTCAAGTCTTGAAATAGTGCATCTCGCGACAAATTTGTTAGACAGCTGATTTTCAAAAAAATTAAATGTTTATAGATCTCCTCAATCTGCACCATCTTTGGAATTTTCAACTTTCACAATTAGGGTCAAGAATAGATTTTTAGGATATTGGATTTTCAGCACCAAAATTGCATTTTTTGACAAGATTTAGAAGTGCACCTTTAATTGTTTAAGGTCGATCCCTTAAACAAACCTCACCCTTGTTTCAAAGCAAGGCCACGAGCTAATTGGGCTTGACGTTCCCATGGCTGCTCCCGTTTAGAGAAAAATAGTGAATCCTATCAAGTGCATCTCAAGCTTTATCTAATGGAAATATATACAATGAGATTATTTAACTTTGATACAAAGAGGTCACACTTATCGTTGACCGTTAGATTTGAAATCGAGTAGTTGGAGAGGTGACATTGTTTAAGTACAAAGTCCAAAACAAAATTTCTTGAATGTTGTGTCAGATTTTCATCTGCTAGATTTAATTGTGATCTCCTTGTACCAAAAATAAATTGTCTCATAGTATATAATCTTTTATCGAATTATTTCTCATTGGCTGTTTGATTTGCAAATTGTAACTATCTAATTGAAATTAAAGGGGTAAAAACAAAATAAGCTTCAATTGATTTGTAAAATATTTCAAATAGACCCTCAAAATATCTATTTAGTTCCACCACCACTAAGCAGAACGCGTACCACTCAATGGCGTTATCAATGTCTAGGGCAAAGACAAAATCAACCACTAATTCACCCTCCTACAATTTGTCCTAATTTCCCCACTACTGCCTGTGAGAGGACTAATGTTTCCCATCTTCACCATTGCATTGGCAAAGTCTGTAAAGAAAGTTGAAGAGGAACCGGTGTAGCCATTGACTTGAGAATCAGTTGCACCTCCATTGAAGAGCTCTTGATCAGAATGCAGGAGTCCTCTCTGGCTCACCAAGTTCTTGTAATACTCGTTGTCGAAGACTGTTGGCGACGTTACATCGAGGGGTGAGAGATTGTTATCGCCTCCACTGAACGGGCAGTTCGCTTGCAACGATGTGGCATATGTTGAGTTTATGTTGGTTTCATTGTAAATGTGAGTCCTAAAACTGGTGCACCGAGCTTGACCGATTGTGTGAGAACCTGCAACAGATCACCAAATTCAGATTACTATAACATAAAAATTAGGGCTCAATAATTTCTTGTTGAATTACTTAGATGACATACGACCGCCGGCACATACTTGTGTATAGACATAGATGCATATGCAGATTTCCATTGAGTATGTCAACTAGTTGACAGACACTAGTGTGTAAATATAAAATAGCATATAAATTTGCACGATAATTGTTCATACTTGCATGAATCAAAGTGTACCTTTGTAAGTGTACAAGTGAACCTTTGTAAGTGGTCCAGCGGTAGGAATAAAACTTGAGATTTATGTTGTTAACAACTTTAAGCCCGAGCTTGCCACATGCATCTTACCCATGAATATCTGTTTTACTTTATATATCCTTTAATATGATTCTTTGTTTTTTATCTTTTTTAATTATATTTATAAAATATTATAGGAAAAATATATGATGAGACTATTTACTTTTAATACAAGCTGGTCACAATTAATCTTGACCTTGAATGTGTAATTGGGTGGCTGCATTTATTCCATTGACTATGAATGTGTAATTGGGTGGCTGCATTTATTCTATTGACTAAGCTCAAAGTTCAAAAAGAATTTTTATGACTTTGTGACACACCCAAACTATCACATTTCACATCGAATGGTTATAAGTAAATGTGACCTCTTTGTATCAAAGATAAATATAAATTGTCTCGTGCATAATCCCAATTTTGAATACTATCTTTTAAAGCCCCTTTCAGTCCACTATTTTTGTACCCTGATTCTTCAATGGATCGTCCCTCCCACCTTCCTACATTAAAAGTCCAACTTACTAGCCATTGTTAGGTTTTTACCCTAAAGTTGCGTAAATGTTTGTTCCTTCGTCCTAGCCTATAATTTAATGTTGAGATTGCATTATGTCATTTAGTATAAGGTCACAATCATCCCTTTGCATTGAACGTGAAATGGAATTTGACAGTTTGGGACGTATCAAAAAGTTTGAGAAATTGTTTTTTTAATACTTAGAGTTTGGTCAAAGAGATACGCGCCAGATTTCATATCCAACTGCTAAGAGTAATTATGACTTCGTCCTCTCAATAACAATTGGCCTTACTTTATATTGAGTGTGTATATTATGCTCCCGCATAGTGTACATCTACTTTCTTGGTCAGAATACCCACTTTAGGAGATTTTGAAATTGTAGAATCACTTAAGAACTATTAGATAATTATTTCAAAACAAAAAAATTGAATTTTGAGTTTTCTAATACTTAAATCTCACTCTCTAAAATTTGATGATGTATGTTCCATGATAAGACATTTTTTGTTTTTTAAATGTATAGAGAGTGCAATTATGAAAAAATTTTGATTGGGACCTAAAATTAATCCTAGATTGATTTTACCCGAGGGACTGTATACCCCTGCGTGACTATAAAATATTTGGGCTATTTGGTCTCATGCGTTTGCTATTGTGTATCTCTATTCATACATGTGCGTGTTGTGCTAGGTGTATCCGCCATTTATTAAAGTAACAAATAAGAAAGAAGGAAACATTTACATAAGGTGTCAACCTTATACTGTACAGGTAAGGGTACACCTCAAAAATCAACTTCAAGAGGTGTATCATGTAACATAGTCAATTTTATGTGTTTTTATACATGCTTTATGAGCACTTTTTTTGGAGCATAATTAATGGTGAAATAATAATTATTCAACAATCTCACATAAAAAAAAAACCGCCATCATTCGAGCTTTATTTCAACTATTTGAGATCAGCTATTCATAAAATAAAATGATATATTAAAAATGATGACAATTGAAAACTAATAATGATATAAAATGAGAGAGGGAGAGAGAGAGATTAACCTGAAAGAGCCACCAAATCCGTCTGGTTGAGTCCTTGGTTTGAGAAACTTGTGATGAGGGCACTCAGATTTAAGGTTGGTGCAGGAATGTTGGAGTTTGCAGCACTTTGACTAGCAGTTGTTGAATCTCTCCTCCCTAATAACACCGTCCATGTTGACCCACCAAGCTGCATTCAAACCACACCCATCTAACCATTTTAGCCTCAACACCTCAAAGTCCTATACACAAACGATTTGAGCCTTTTAGACTTAACCACTACCTTTTTCTCTGGGCTTTTACTGTTGACCTTGCAGAGAGATAAACTACACAACCATGGTTATACATTGACAAGAAAAACAAAATAGAATTTCCTAAAGAAGGGTTTCTTTAAGGTTTATTATTGAGAAAAATGCGGCCATTTTAAGCGGATAACGGTGGCAGTATTTCTACTTAAAACCACTGAAACTCTTAAGGGTATTTGTGTGGAATGGCAACCTAACAAAGAAGACCAGTATAGAATTTGAAGAGTTCGTCAGGGAAATCAGAGGCCTTTCTTTGTTTTACAATCAAGAAATAAAACCGCACGAGTGGCAAGATAGCCTACCACAACCACGGAGTCGCGTGCCGCAACGGCTAAGATGTCAGCACAAGAGACCACACCAGGGCACAAGCTTTCCAATTGGGATTTGATGTTGTCTACCACTTCAAATCCTCTCACTGAGTTGTTGTTTGGCCTTGCTGTTTTCTCACCGGTGAAGGTTGCATTGTCATCCAATAGAAGAGAACCATCACAACCCTAAACATTGAAATCAAACATGTTATAAAAAATGTGGCACATACATACTTATACACCTATAGTTAACATATATGCATACATGTATTCGTACCATTATACCCATGGATGTGCATGGTTTTTTTCAAATATTCATGCACATGTATTTTTGCATATGCAAGTGTGTGCATTCATCTTGGACATGGGCTAGAAGGGTAGGCATCCACTAACTTGGGGCTCAAATTGAGGGGGAGGGGGAGGGGGAGGGGGACCGGGACCTCTTTCATATATGACAATAAATAAGCATACACTTTTTTGTATGAAGCATTTGTTATATGGATGCCTATATAATGTGTTTATCTCCATAAATATATTTATAAATGATGCATGGGGTAAACGCATGGAAGAAATGTACTTTTTTTTTTAGGGGCAATTTAGTCATTTCATAGAAGGCCACTATGAATATGGAGGTGATAGAGAGAAACTTGTGAATAAAGACAAGGGAAATGGAATAGAGAGTGACTTGGTATTAAGAATGAAGGGGATTCCAGAAGAGAGAATTCCAAGTGGGCAGCTATATTTTAGAAATTACCATAATGCCCCATGGCAATTATACATAGCTATGTAATTTTATTTTAATCAATAGTATTTCTGTGCCATACTTATCAATGGAACAATTCAAAAAGTTCACAAGAACATATTCCCTCTCCTGACACATGCATTCACCACCTAACACTTTCCCTGACTACAATACTCCTAGATAAGAAAACTCACTAAAGTCCCAAAAAAAAAAAAAGCTAATGAGTTGCATACTAGTATGCAATGAATAAAAAATGGGGCCAGTCCAACTCGGATTCAGCCGAGTTACCTAGACTCTGCAAAATACAACTCTGAAACCCGAGACATGGGAATTAGCAAAGTCTCATGTTCTCAACATTTTATTATTGATATTTTCGGAGTGAGCCTAGTCCAAGTCTTTGGATTTGGGCTCGCAACCACAGTGAATCCCAACCCGAGTCCTTGTTCTAAAGCACTGCTAGTATGCATCCAAGCATGCAAGGAAACACATGCATGCCTGTCTTTAAGTTCCTATACGTTTTTTTTGTTTTTCAAATCAAAGAAAGCAAAAGAGATAAGACTAAAAAAATGCATGAATATGCAAAAGGCAGGGACTTAAAGAAACAGGGGAAAGTGAGACTTGCATTGACAAAGCAGTCATGGAAATGAAGGCGAAGTAAGGATGCACCCATGCGAGACTCATTGTTCACTGCACTTCGCACTGCGGTTTGAATTGTTGAGAGGGCATTTGGACAAGAAGAGTTGTAAAAAGTTGAAGAGAGCTGAGCATAGGAGGCCGCAGAGAGAGAGAGGAAGGCCATCACAAAGGTGAGGAGAGAGAAAGCCATTGCTTCTCTTCACAACCAAAAACTAAAAATTTTTCTGTTAAATAAGTAAGATAACTAAGACTTGGAAAGAATGGTCGCGTAAGCCAGGTTTATATAGACATGGAGGGTGAGAGAGAGACGGGTTCAATCTTCATACCATTAATTATATGCGTAAGGAGTATGAACGCTTGGAAATGGGAGAATATTGTCAATATTCGGCGTGTGCCCCTTTTTTTATTTCAATGATTCTTCCTGTAAAGAAACCCACCCTAGCTAAGCTTCACAGGTTTCTTTCAATTACGATAGAAAAGCCCTGCCATTTTTCACAAAATGACTGGAAAGTCGAATGACTTGGTCCAAAAGGGTGGACATCCATTACATTCCTGAGCATACATATCACATATTTTGCTTGGCAGTTATTTAAAAATCGCCCATCCGACTTGGAATATATCTACTGGCTCAGATTGGAATCAATAATTGCCCAATTCTTCCAATATTCTAAGTTTCTTTGTACATTGTGGCCGGGTCCACCTCAGCAATCATCTGAATCGGACCAAGAATATGAGTATGGAAAGAGGACCCATTCATACTTTTCAAACAATGCAATTGCTTTCTATATGTCACTAGACATAGGGAATTAATATTACAAGTCGACCTCTTACCATTTAATCTAAGATCTGATGGCTTATTTTATTTTTAATATTTTTATAAATCGTATGAAAATGAAATTTGATGCATGTCATTATCTCAATGGGGAGCACCTAAGAAAAAGCATAATATTTTTAAAAAATAAAATGACCAAACTATCCCAAAAAATTTCAGCGGTACCTTGTTTATTTTATTTTGTTAGAAATATTTTTAAATGTCTTTCATAGGTGCAACCCTATGAGAGGATGGGACACTTCAAATTTAGTACTAATATGATTTATAAAAGAATTAAAACATAAAATAAAATTTAGATGCAACATTATGAATCGGGTCATCTCAACCATCCATTCAAATCGAATGGCTTGAAAAGTTGTGGCAAAAATGAATTCCCTATACCCGATCGCTTCCTTTTTGCAAAGGAAGCTTCCCTTTTACAAAAAGGACCAAGATCTCCAAAATAATTTAGAAAGCAAACAAAGTTTTCCTATCTTTCATATGAAGGTTGGATGAGGCGACTTGCTCCTAAAGCTAAATAAATAAAAAAAGAAAAAATTTGAAACAGTACTCAGGTCAGAGGGGCGAATTGGTCATATTTAAAGAGATTACTCTCCTCCAACTTTTTTGACATGATTTATCAGGAGAAATGGGAAGGCCAACGCTCTATCCTTTTGAGATTGTTTGAAAATTAAGGATTGTTGAATGTGTTTTCACGTTGGACGTCTGGTTGCATGTCAATAGGAGGAGGCTTGATTGGCGTTGAGACCCCACACGCTTACTTTACTCAGTTACAAACCCCTAAATTTCCTAAACTTTTTGCACCCCATCACTGCTTTGTGGCTTTTTTAGGGCAGTTGAAAGAGACAACTACCTAATGTTCCTCAGGAGACTAAACCATGTGTTGGCATGTGAATCTCTCTCTATTCCTGGATTCTCTCTCTTCACCCTCAAATAAAACTTAACTAAGTCTTTGAATCCCCAAGTGAAAGCAAACTAAGTTTTAGCCCCCCTCTCTCTCTCTCTCTCTCTCTATCATGGTGGATTTTTTCCTTTTTCCTCCTCCATGGAAACTAAACTAAGTTTGCCCCTATAAGAGGAAAGTCATAGCCTACGTCTCTAAGGAAACAATGAAAATGTTCAATTACAAAAAAAACAACCTCAAAACCACACGTTCTATACAACTTATCCCAACGTAATTTTTTTCCTCATTTTTTTTCTAAAACAAACTTTCTATACAAGTACCTCAAAAAAAAAATATTTATTTTTTTAGACAAAAATACCCTTCTTATACACAAAAAAAATCTTTTTGACTAAATTTGATGTTGACTTTTGGACCCAATAGTAGCTTATTGCCACTTACCATCACATTACCAAGCCAACAAGTGTCGGACCACCCTGAAACAACTGTCGCACCGGAACTGAGTAGGGCCGCACTCTCCTTAATACAATGCCAGAACCCTAGAATCTACTCGGACCGCCCTTTGTAACTACCTTACCACTATTTGCAACTGCCATACAAACTGCATTTTACACAGTGCCGGAGCCCTACTGCCAGATCACACTTTACACAGTATTGGAGCTCTACTGCCGGACCACAATGCCGAAGTCCCTGTTTTGATGGGATTGAGGAGAGATAGATGTGGTAGAAGTAAAAGAGGATAATTTAGGTATTTTTTATTTTTTTTGGTTGGAGGTATGTTGCATAGATCGTGTATTTGGGAAAAAAAAAGTGAAAAAAAAAAAATAAACCGGCTGTAAGTTGCTAATTTTGGGGTGTTTTTTATAATTCTCCCCCCAAAAAAAGTGTTTCTCATAATTTCTTTTGAGACGCCGGACTTCCGAATTCAATAATTTAATGGAAAACGATTTGGTAGTCCTGCAGGATGCTGTGACGGGATTTATTTGCCTTCATCTACGGAGATCTTAACAAAGAAAACATCACCTTTCTTTATCTACGACCAATGTTTCTTGACTCGGCTCGGCCTCGGAGTCGGCCCTGGCCCAAAATGATTAACTTGGCCAAGTCTAGGTGGACTCGGATGAGCATCAAATCGGGATAAAAAAATCCCTAGAAAAATAAAATGTTTGAAAAATAAAATAAAATTTGTAAAAGTTAAACAAAACTAAAAACAGCAAAAAAAAAGTCCAAAAAAGCTAAAAAGAATATCTAAAATATGGATTTATAAAAATTAAAAATAAAAACTCATGTATTATTGTAGAAATTATCTATATGGCCTATAATTTTTTAAGAATGATCCTATGAGACCTTCTCACACCCATGTGTGTAGGACCCCAAATAATCATCATTAAATTTGATACGGACTTTTAGAAAAGTCAAGTTACACACTCATGTGATATTTAACTTTTTTAGAGATTTATGCCAAATTTAATGGTGATCATTTGAAGTTATATATATAGACATGGAAGGGTCCCATAAAATCATTATTTCTAATTTTTATATATTGATTCTACATTTTTTTATAATTTCTTTTTACCCATGGGGCACCCGAGTACTCGCCTCGACAAGAAGCCGAGAGCTAGTGGACTGGGTCGAGTTTTCAATCATGGTCGACAAAATCTTTAAGAAAAAAGCTCACCATGATTTGGATCTCTTAAAATTCTCCAACCGAACTCTCAAAATCAGCTTATGAGACCAAATGTACGGCTGTGCTCCTTCGTGACCTCCATCTTGGATTGGGATTAGTAAAGGGCAATTACCGTCCGAAAAGTTACACCGACATAAAAGCAAAGGAAAGTGGAATAAGAGTCGAAACCATTGCAAAACTAAGCACATTTTACGGAGTTTCTAGAAGGCTAACTTTATGAAAATAAAGCAAAACCTTACCTCAATGTCTCCTCCGGAAAGTATTTTGGGTATTCGAAATTTTCATGATAGTTTTAAAATCAATTTTTAATACCAATTATAAAATTTGAAGTTCACATGGTATCGATCTTGTTGATCTACAAATGTTTATTTTTAGGGTAAAATAGACGGTCTAGATAATGGTCAAGGCTTGAAATCTTTTTTTTTCTTTTAGGGCAAAAATTACACTATTTTGAAGGTTTGAAATTTTTTTTTTTTTAACAGCGATAATAGTTAAGGCCGAACTGATCAATTTGAAGGTTTTCAATGCTAAAAGTGCAATTTTAAGTAAGTTTTGAAATGAGGCTTTACTCATTTAATAAGGTTGTAGTCCTATCAAAATATTTTCTTTTTATTTTGACAATGTTAACTTTGGGAATGAAGGGAAAACAAAGAAAAAGTTATATAGTAAGTCATTGTAAAACTGGACACATTTTATGACTTTTTCTTAACATGTTAACGGTGAAAACTTTTATTATTATTATTATCGTTATTGTTATTGTTATTGTTATTGTTATTGTTATTGTTGTTATTATTATTATTATTATTATTATTATTATTATTATTTTAGGTAAAATTATGTTCACTTTTTGCTTATATTTAAGTCGTTTTGCTTATATTTAAGTCGTTTTCAACAGGGTCCATTATAATCATATATTCAATATCTATATTTATATGGGATTTTCAATTTCCCTAGAGCCCTAGAGCTCAAGGCGTCGAGGTGTTAACTTGTTTTTTTTTTTCTAAGTGGAAGTGCTACTTTGATATTCATTGTACTCGACAAAACGATTCAAAATGCCTTCAGGTTGGTCAATGGCAAACATTTGCTTATTTCCTCTGTGCTTCTTGGGTTAGCAACTGTGCTGTGGTGCATTGGATTAGAATAACTTTGCAAATAATATATTGCGCATGTACATCCATGTTAATATTCATATTTTAGTAGATATAAAGGCCGTAGATGTGATTGTGTCAACGACCTTAAAAAAAAAGGTTCCTATCATGAACCTAACCAGCTAATTAATAGTCGAATATCTTTTACTTATTTATTATTATTATTAGTGAAATTATCAAAAATATATCTTAATGGTTTGATTATTAGAAATAAATCAGAAACTTTTCAAAACCTGATCCATACCCATTTTCTTCACTTTTTGTGTTTTTTTTTTTTATATCAAAATAGCCTTCACAATAGTCTTAGGATCGTGAAGACATCACGGTAGACTCACTACCGTGATGATATCACGGTAGACTCATTACCATGATGGTCATGGGCGTTTTAATGTTTTGAGGCATCATGGCACTTAAACAACCATAATGGTCGTTAAGAGGCATTATGGTAGTCGTTAAGGGTTTTTATGCCCCATGAAGAAGGTATAAATTTTAAATTAGTTCAATGATAGTCCAATAAACCATCAGGATTCTATAAATGTAAATTTTAAATTAGTTCAATGATAGTCCAATAAACCATCATGATTCTATAAATGCCGTGATGCTTTAAACTAACCTGTTATGACCATCATGGTAGTTCAATGATAGTCCAATAAACCATCAAGATTCTATAAATGTCGTGATGCTTCAAACTAACCTGTCATGACCATCATGGTTTTCAATAGACCGTGATGCCTTCTTTTCTTTTTGTTTTTTGTGAGTCAGTGGGGAAAGGGACCCTACTTTTGGTAGGAATTGAGCTTCGGACATAGCGTTGTAAATCGTCAAGTGCTAATCAATTTAGCCCAGGATCTTTTGCCATAATGTCTTCACGGTTCTAAGACTACTGTGAAAGCTATTTTTGTCTACTCACCCAAAAAAAAGGTATGGATGAGGTTTTGGAAAGTTATTTTTTATTTTCAATAATCTAAAAATTGAGGCATATTTTTTATAACTTCTCTTATTATTATCATCATCATTATTGTTATTATTAATATTATTGTTACTACGACAGCTATTACTACTGTTGTTGTTCTTTTATTATTACCACTACCACAGTTGCTACATTTTAATATATCAATGCGTTATGTAAGCCTTATCCAGCTCGTATTCATAATTTCCACTTCGTTCCATGGTTAAGACTTGCCATTTGACGGTGGACTTGAAAAGCCACCTACAAATGCTTACGCCTTGTAATTCTAGATAACGTATGCATCCTATATCTTATTGTGGATACTGGTAGTTCTTTAATCACCAAAAATAGAAATTAATTTTTATATAATTGTTTTTTAGAAAGAGGTTGGGGTTGTGGGGGTTGCATCCCCACCTTAATCACCACATTATGATTTTCATTCTTATTGACACACCCTATTAACACTTTAAAAAAAAATTAACTTTTAAACTACATGAAAAAATGGGTAGGGCCTTACCTTCCCACTAAATTACCCAAAAATAATAATAATAATTCAACTTTGGTTCCAAAGAAAGGAGAAGAGTCAAATAAACTCAGCACCAAAAATATTTCTTTTTGAGTAATTTGTGGGGAAAGTTGGTCTCTGATGTAAAATTGTACTATATTGAACACAAAGATATTTCTTTTTGAGTAATTTGTGGGGAAAGTTGGTCTCTAATATAAAATTGTACTATATTAAATACAAAGGGAGATCCTTTGATGAAGAATATTTGTGATATCGAAAAGACAAAAGGAAAAAATAAAATCTGGTGGTCTTGCACCATTTTTAGCCAATAAATCTGCGACCTGATTACCCTCAACATAATTGTGTTTCAAACTCTAATTGTCTCAAAGCCACCAATTGTGAACTAAAATATGGAATCTCTATCAAGAGTCTAACATCAAGCCCACGACAAGTGTAGAGTCAATTCCATTTTTTCTTTTTTCTTTTTTTCTAAGTGACCCGAGTTGCATCTGAATACTCTGCTAGGCAGGGAGGCAAGGCCGAGTGAGTTTTAAACCAAGATCTTTAGGAAAAAAACCACCATGATTGGATCTTTAAAAATTTCCCCCATCTCTGACCGCAAAATTAGCTCTTAAATCTTCAAATTTAGATCTACTTTTCAAAGACCTCAAAATCATTTTCTGAAACAATAATTGGACATGGACTAGATTTAGTAAAGGGACATTAGCATCCTGATGGTGCATGGAAAATTGCTCCAACATAAAACAAAGAAAATTCGAAATAAGAGTCCAAAAGCCATTGTGCAACTGGATGGATTTTACGACTTTTTGTTGACATGTTATTCGTTTTCGTTTTTTTCAACGCGGTCCGTTATAATATTATATTCAAAATCTATATTTTATGGGGTTTTCAATTTCCCTAGAGCCCTAGAGCTCAAAGATTGCAGGTGCTAAGTGGTTTTTTTTCGTGAGTGCAAGTCCTGCCTTCACATTCACTGGATGTGACAAAACGATTCAAACTGCACCGACGTTGGTTGGTCAATGGCAAACAAAACATTTGTTGTTTTCTTTAGACTTGTTTACTTAGTACCTTGGTGGGGTGCGGTGCATTGGATTCAAAATATATTTGCCGATAACATTTCGTGCATGAATATCCATGCAAGTGGTCATATTTTAGTAGATACAAAGGCCCTGTTTGTGATTGTGTCGTCGACCTTAAGAAAAAAGGTAGGAACCCAACCACTCATCCTTGTTGATTGAGCTAATTAATGGTCAGATATCTTTTGTTTATTTATTATTTTTATTTTATTTTATTTTATTTTTAGATAAGTAAGTTGGAGAGATAACCCCCTAGCTATTTTTATTAATAATAAAAAAAAAGTCAAAATACAGCTCATGGATTTACAATGTGCAACATCAAAAACATTATTATTATTATCGTTATCGTTGTTGTTGTTGTTGTTATTATAATAGAGATGGATAAAAGAAATCTCACGAGGTGCTTTTGAGAGAGAGACAGAGAGCTCAATAAGAGGAGACTTATTTGTGCTTAAATGGGTCACACCCAACATGACATCATTAAGAAATTTAAAAATTTAATTAAGGACATGGATTTTTTTTTTTTGGAAAATTCGGTGGAAAAGACAGGCCCTGCTCGTTTTTTCAACTAGATTAGGAGTCCACTTTTTTAAAGTATTATTACGGTTGTGCTAGTGGTGGGAATGGAAACCAGAATATGGTAACTACGACCTTAGCCCCTTTCCCTAAAAAGTAGTAAGTCAGGCCCTTACCTTTTGGTAAGAATGGAGTCGAAGATCTTACCATGGGGTTTGACAAGACTACCGTCAAGTATTTCTGACGCATCAAACATTCATTTTAAAGAAAAGTCTTTCGCTTGTCAGGAGAAACAAGTCTAGTAAGTATTTCTGACACATCAAACATTCATTTTAAAGAAAGGTATATTAAAATGGTATTCCCATCAAAACTTTAAATACATGGTGTTAAAAACACATCAAAAAAGTTATTTATTTTTTAAATTTATTTTTTATATTCATGTTCACCATGGCGGAGATTCTCAACCACCAATTTGTGGATCCCTTTTAGAGGAAGGGAACTCGTCAAAATCTTATCCATTGAAAAATTTAATGGATGTTCTATTTTCCACAAAGAGTTCAAATTTAATGTTGAATATAAGAAGTGAAATCTGCCTGCTAGGGGTGTGGCATTGACCATGCACAATGTCCAAAACAAAACGATTTTAACTTTGTGCTCACATCCAATGGCTAAGTGTGGCTCAGCGGGACTCCTTGTACCAAAAGTGAACAATTTTAGAAGGATGAGATTTTTATAAGCCCTAGGCTATACAAAAACAAAATAAAGCCTCCCTTCAAATCTTCATCTAGAAAGCACTTTTGACAATAGAAATTTCTATGACGGCTCTAAAATCAATTTCCAACACCGACAATGAAATTCAAAACTCAAAAAATAGTGTAGATCTTATGGATCTATGAACACTTATTTTTAAGGTGCAATGGACGACATAGATAATTTATTATACTATACACTATCTTTAGAGTTTGAAATCTTTTTTTTTTTTCCCACAACCATAATGTTCAAGCCATCGATGTAAAGGTTTTTTAACGCCTGAATTGCACTTTTCGATGAGTTATGAGGTGAGGCTTTACTTGTTTTGATAGGGATGCAGCCGTTTTAAAACATTTTCCATTTTTTGTAATCTATAATCCTTTTGGATTTCGTTCGGAAATTTTACTTGAAAAGGCTAAAAAAAATAAAAAATAAAAAACAATATGGGCTTCATCAAGAATCGTGTCGCTTTGAATTAAATTGAAAAAACATCACACATTTCATCATCTTATTTTTAATTTCAGAAAAAAGTCGCAAGTTATTGCTCTAATGGGGAGCACATCAGTAGAATTTTAGCATAATATGAACAAAGCAAAAATATCGTAAAATCTACAATACCTTTAATTTTGTGAACCACTTTTGCAAATGCCTTATTTCATATTTTTCCAAATTTATTAAATGGGCTGAGCCAAACTAACGCCCAATTTGTCAAAATACCCATAAGGGATGTACTATTTGCTCCAATTTCAACTCATGATCATGTGCCTTCTTTTTTTTTATTATGAGTATCTTAAAATTAAATTCAATGATATAAGTAAAATGCTAAATAGTTAATGGGTGTTCTGGCTTCATGAGTGTTTTGATTGATTTCCCTTTCTGGTGTGGTGTGGTGCTTTTACCTTTTGACAACAAAATGTCTGAACTTCCTCTCCGGCCCTAAATCCCCTTACCGTTTCCCACATCGATTAGAGGATGCTTGAACATGCCTTTTAAATGGCACCCTCCACTCATCACAGGCGTGGGCGGTGATGATTGTCTTGCCAGGTCTCGAGAGAAATGGGTTCTCTCACTTCACCACCATGTGGGTGACACTTGGGCATCTGAGCTCCATCTTTTCAAGATCCTTCATGTTTTAATCCTAATAACTGATTAATTTTTAAGAACCCTAAATATTTCAACATCCTTCATGTTTGAATCCTAATATCAGATTATTTTTAGAACCCTGAATATCTTATTTGTTTTTGAGATAAGGACCTTATATAAACCTCACCCATAAATTAAATTTCTTATTTTTTTCCTTCGAGAATAAAAGGATAAAATATCATATTTGTTTTTGAATGGGTACCTTACACGAACCTCTATCTCGTATTGGATTCGATTTTAATTCAACAGTCTAGATTAGGAATCATATGTCAATAAGTGTGTGGCAAGGTCTCTCAAGATCATTAAATTACGAACCTTACCCATAAATTAAATTTCTTTTTTTTTATTCTCCTATTTTATTTTTTTAGGAGAATGAAAAGATTAAAAGGCCTTTTTTCTGTGGCAACAAGCATTTTTCCTAGTATGCTACCATGCTGGCTGTTGTGCTCTCTTAATACAATGTTTATTTTTTACAATGATCAATTACCACAAGGAAAGACATGTACTTTTGGGACAATGAGGTAACCATTATTATTCATTATTATATGTGTAAACTGGTCATTTGAGATACGTTATTGCCTGGGCACAAAATAAAAAATATAACGTATGGAATGTTATAACACATTTAATTTTGTATGATTTCCCATCCTATAGCAAAGAGCGATTGTGACATCATCATCATTATCAGAGTTTTTCTCTATTAATAGAATTCAGCTAAATGAATTCTGGTATGTCATTATGTTTTATTAAGGGTCATACTCTCAGTGAGACTATAAGTCTCCATATCTTTTCTCATTACTTCCAACCATACCCTTTTGGGTCTACCTCTTGTCCATTTTGAGTTTTTCACTTGAACTAACTCACACCTCATAACAGGTGTTCTACTAGGTATATGTAGTATATGGTCAGCCCACCTAAGTCTACTTCATATTATCTTGTCGCTTATTGGTGTCATACTTAAATTCTCCATAATGTAATCATTTTTAAAATGATTGTTATATCCTTGTACCAAAATGAACAATCTTACGATATAATATTCCATTATCTAAATGCCCTAATATTAAATTAGCCATTTTAACCGCATATAACATGGAAAAGGACCCAGCCTAACTCATATACAAAGCTTGGTACATTTCTTGGAACATTCAAGCATAGTTGTGAAGTTGTTGGCAAAACGAGCAACTAAAAACTAAAAAGGCTTAAAGACAAACTTCCGACTAGTGTTTTAAGAGCCAATGATTCCTTATTTGGATCACCGATCCGGATATAAATTGATTGAGACTAAATTAGTTCAGAGATGGTATGGCCCTAGCTCCATCTATGATTTTTTTTATTTTTTACACACTCAAGCTATTAGATTTCGTCCTCTTAATCCCCACCCTATAAATCTCTATTTTAATTTAATTTTATTTTTTTTATATTTTTAATATTTTTTTAATCACTAATTGAGATTGATTCAGACACTATCTAAATTACCAATCCAATGATCTAGTATGAACCCGTGGGTGAACGATTCACCCCACCGATTCGGATTTTGAAACACTACGTTCGATAAAAGGAGTTCGCAAGCACATATTACAAAATCACATAAAAAATCGGTTAAATTTTGAACCCTATCAATAGGGTACTCCAGGTCACTAGATTTCATAGCCTATGGTCAATACTGATCGTGACATCTTTACACAAAAGTTAAATAATCTTATTGCATACTTTTCAACTAACTTGCAGTTTTTTAATATTAGATGTTGCTAAGGCCTTCAGTATAGGACTCTTTTATCTCCCTTAATGTTTTTAGCAAGGATTTGATCTATGATGATATACATTCAATTTCATCCCGTGTTCTAAAACCCGAATCGAAGAGGTGGATCGATCAACCTGCATGTCATCGTTCAACCTTAGTATCCGTGTCAAATCGTTGGCTCAACGATCTATATCTGTCTGAAGTATGATACAAAAAGTCTTAAAGTTAAAAACTAAAATAAACATTAAAATAACGATTTATGGGGTAGATTTAAAGGAGACCTAAAAAACATTAGATAAATTTAAAAAATAAAAATAAAAATTTTGAGCTTTTAGGGAAAAAAAACGAGTCGGGCATGAAGAACCACCATCTTGGGACTGATTCGGTCTTCCGCTACCCGATCCATATTGAGAATCGGCCTCTCACTGTTCAATTTTAAAAGGTTCCACGGCCATTGATAAAAGTCCATAAAAGATGCCCAAATAAAAGCAAAGAAGGACTCAGAGAATTCCAAGCGTGTCCCTCTGCACGCCTGCTTGACTTCAATGTCAATTCACTCGTATTCAATAATGAAGCTTGTTAAGGTATCAATGTCCCTAAAGCAATGGTTCTAATTTGTTATCATTGTATGAGACAAATAAGAGGGCAAAACGTCTCAATTTATTTTCCATGACAAACATTTGTTATCCCCTTGCTTATTTAATTAATAGAAAATTGTTTCATAAGGGTTGGACCGCATTTCTATATATGCAGTCTAGAAAGTGTAAATCATCCATCTAAAAGATGGATGCAAGTAGGTATTCCATCTAAAAACAATGGAAACTAATCATCCAAATGTTTTATTATGAGAATTATTATTTTTAATTTTTAAAATTGATTTATTTTTTCATATTCATGATCTTCATGTTAGAGATTACATATCTTTAAAAATTAAGTCTTAAAATCCATCTCAAAAATAGATTTATTAATAGGCCTGCATTTCTATATATACGGGTTTGGCCGCATAAAAACCGGGTCCTTAATTAATAGAAGGGTGTTGTGCGATTCCCTGAAGTAGTGTTTAAAACATTAGAATTGGGTTACCCCTGGGTTCGATTCAGATTCTCCCAGTCTGACAAATGATTTTGGACATGGACCAGGTTTAGTTGCAAAGAATTTTTTAGAAAATGAGGAAAAACTAGCGATTTCGGTGATTTTCCATAATCATGTGTCTTTTTTATGAGTATCTTGAAAATTGAAAATAAATCAAATGATATGATAAAAATGTTAAATAGTTAAATAAGAGTTTTGATTGATTTCCCTTTGTCTTTTTAGTGTGGTGCTTTTCCCTTTGGACAACAAAATGTCTGAACTTCTTCCGTGGTGGCTTCCTAATTCCCCTTACCTTTTCCCACATCGATTAGAGAATGACTGAAGTAATTCCTTTTAAATGGCACTCTGCACTCTGTACACGTACATGAGCGGTGATGAATGATTTGCCAGATTTCGAGAGATGGGTTCTCTCACCGCGCCTCGTTGCGGGCGACGCCGCTTTGGCATCTGAGCTCTATTTTGTTTTTAAATCTTTTATCTTTTTTTCCTTACGTTACATATATAAAGGAGACCATTTCATAAATTAAATACCTTTTTTTAATCCTTCTATCTTATTTTTCCAGGAGATTAAATATCTTATTTGTTTCTTGAATGGGCAACTTATACTAACCTCTCTCATATTGGGATTCGGTGTTAATCCAACGGTCTAGATTATGGGTCCTATATCAATAAATGTGGGCAGGGTCTCACAAGATCATTAAATTACGAACCTCGCCCAATTACGGCGTACCTTCTTTTTTTCCTTACCTTAGTAAAGGAGACCATTTCATAAATTAAGGCGTGCCTTCTTTTTAATTTTGGTACAATGATATAACAATTATTATTCACCGTAATTGGGTGATTTGGGATACACTGTTGACTGGGCTCAAAATTAAAAATAAAATTTATTGAATAATATAAAACATTTAAATTTGTATGATTTCTCATCCTATATTCAAAAGCAATTGTAACACTAATATCATCATCATAATTAGAGTTTTTCATAATCACATGGCATCAGCTATATGAATATTGACATGTCATTCTACTCTAATAAAGGTCATACCCTCAGTGAGGCAATAAGATCCCATATCTTTTTTCACTACTTTCAACCATGTCCGTTTGGGCTTATCCCTTGCTTTTTTTTAGCCTTTCATTTGAACTAACTTGCACATCTTAAGAGGTATTATACTGGATTTACGTAGTTTATGGCCAGCCCACCTAAGTCTATTTTTTTTCTCTTATTGCTTATTGGTGCTATGCTTAAAATCTCCCAAATATATTCATTTTAAAAGTGATTTGACAAAAAATGAAAAATTTAACAGTATACTATCCTATACCAAAATGCCTAATATTAAATTAGGCATGTAAATGCATAATATTAAATTAGGCATGTAACTGCATAGAACATGGGAAAGGGCCGGAGCCTCAGATAGCTTGATAGGTTTGTTGGCCCATTCAAGCATACTTTTGAAGGGTATGGCCAAATGAACAACTAAAAACTAATATGATAATTTACTTTCATTTAGTGTTTTAAGAGCCGGTGATTTTCGATTTTGATCGTTAATCCAGATAGAAGTCAATTGGGACTGAACTAGTTCTAGGATAGTGTGGGCCTCAGCCCTTCATATTTTTCTTCTACTTTTTAAGCTTATCTAATGTTTTTTTAGGTGCCTTTAAATCCCAACCCCGTAAATCTCTATTTTAATTTTAATTTTATTTTATTTATATTTTTAGTATTTGTTTAGATCATCGATTGAGATCCATTTAGTTTCAAACCAATCCTAGTGACCAATCCAATGATTGGACATGGACCTGTGGGTGAACTATCCGTCCCACCAATCTGGATTTTGAAACACCACCTTCAATAAAAGGAGTTCGTAAGCAATCACTTGCAGCCATCATATATTGCGAAATAAACATAAAAAATTATGGGGTCGAGATTTAGAGTAGATTTTAAAAAAATATATTAAATAATTTTTTTTAAAAAATAAAGAATTCTGTAAAGAATTTTAAAAAAACACCTAAGCCGGGCCCAAAACCATACCATCTTGAACTGGTTTGATCCTGCCAATTTCCGATCTAAATCACGAATCGATTGCTTCTAAAACACTGCTCTCACTGAGGCATCTACGGCCCTTGATAAAGAGTCCATGGAAGATACCCAAATAAAAGCAAAGAAAAAGTCTTAGAAGTCCATTGGTGTCCATTAGGACGCCTTCTTTGACTTCAATGTCAATCTCACTCGTATTGAACACCGCTATGAATTAAATTTTTTCTTTTTATCTTCCTATCTTTTTTTCTAGAATAATGAAAAGATTAAATATCTTATTTGTTTTTTGAATGCGCACCTTATACGAACCTCTATCTCATATTGGGATTCGGTTTAATCCAAGGGTCTAGATTAGGGATTTTATGCTAATAAGTGTCGCAGGGTCACAAGATCATTCCATAAATTGAATTTCTTGTTTTTATCCTCTTATCTTATTTTTTCAGGAGAATGAAAAGATTAAAATGCCTTTTTTCCTTGGCAACAAGCATTTTTTCCAGTATGCTATTATGTTGGCTGTTGTGCCCTCTTAAAACAACGTTAATTTTTTACAGTAACCAATTACCAGAAGGAAAAGCATACAATGGGACCTTTTAATTTTGGTACAATGAAATTCACCATTATTGTGTAATAGCGTGATTTGGGATACACTAGGCAAAAAATAAAAAATAAAATTAATCGAATGTTATAGCACATTTAAAATTGTATGATTTCGCATCCTAGAGAAGCGAAGAGTGGTTGTGATCTCATCACCATCATCATCATTTAATCTTTTTCTAACTAATTAAGATCGGCTACATGAATCTCAGTTTTTTTTTTAAAAGCTCCATATTTTTCCATTAAAACCGATAAACTGAAGGGCACCATCCTGGAACTGATTATGTCCGCTTCCCGATTCATATTCAGAATCTGACAGGTTTTAAAACACTGCCCTCACCATTGATAAAAGTCCATGGAGGATACCCAAATAAAAGCAAAGAGAGAGTCTTAGCAGTCCAAGGGGGTCCATCTGATCACCTTCTCTGACTTCTATGTCAATCTCACTCATGCTTAACACCGTCTAAGATAATATTCTTTGTATTAAATTGTGAAGGTTGTTAAGGTATCAATGTCCTTGGAGCCATGGTACTGAGAAGCCCAGCTGCTAATTTGTTATCATTGTATGTGACAGATAAGAGGGCAAAACGTCTCAATCATTTTCCATGACAAACATTGGTTGATCACCTTGCTTCTTTAATTAATTGAAAGGTGTTCTGCGATTACCTGAAGTAGTGCTTTAAAAATCAGAATCGGGTCACGCCTCTGCATGGGGTTCGATTCTGATTCTCCCAATTAAAGGCACCTAACTTTCTGATGGTGGCTTTGAAAAGTACCACTCAGTGTTTGGAAATCCAGCAATTCTGTTAAAAAATTGCCAATCTGGACGGAAATCGGCCATGAGCTTTGGGAAGGAATCAGTAATGGCCAGCTTCTCCCATAAACCTATCTTTTAGTTTTTCTTAATTCCTTTTTTTTCAATATTTTTAAATAGTTGATGTGCATCGGAGATCCAACACAGGGCTGCGAGGTAGAAGATTGTTTTCGAACGTTGGCAGCAATCATAAACCTAACTCTCTCATCCAAAGATCCTAATTAATTGCCAAAATATCAATCATATAAAGCCATGGGAATCATAGTTGTGACTGAACCATTTCACCAAGAAAAATAGTCTTTTGGTTGCGCTTTGATAAAGCTGGTGCATACATTTGTATAGGCCATAAGGCCATGAACAATATGAATTGGAAGTAATCCTGCATTTGTCAATTAAGGAGAGAAAAAACCAGAGGGTCAATGAAAAAAGGATTATTTAATCATAGCAAATGAAAGAAAGACTGGATGGGATTCAACACAAAAAACAAAGGTGTTAAGCAATCGAATGTCAAACCATTTTCTACAGTTCAACACGTTACGGAGTTCGAAGTTCGAACTACTGGGCTCACTCAACAAACTAAAACTGATTAAGATTAATAATAATCAACCATAAAAGATAAAAAGCACTAAAATGAATAAAGGGAAATTTATCAAAATAAGATGATCTACTTAACACTTCACCTATAACGAATAATAGAGGTGTTCAAGAGAATAATAGAGGTATTCAAGAATGGCCCGGCAGTAGTAGTGCTTAGCCTCATGATGAGGTCTTTGACTCTATTCTCATCAAAGGGTAGGGGCCCAAATACCCACTGACTTCCCACTTTTTCAAAAAAAGGGCTGAGTTGTGCTCGTAGCACCCCCCATACCTAGTTACCCCGTTGTAGTTTCCAATCTTGCTAACAACCCACCGCCCATACCTAGTTACCACGTTGTGGTTTCCAATCTTACTAACTCAATCTATTTACCTCTGATACCTTTAAAAAAAGGCATACGGGCTTGTCTTTCCTCGCTGAATTACCCAAAAAAAACAAAATGAAAAGAATAATAGTAGTGTTCCAATTTCTCACTGATACTTTTAAAAAAAGCTAACTCAATCTATTTAAAAACATAGGTAGGGGCTTGTCTTTTTCCATTGAATTACCCAAAAAAAGAAAATTAATAATAGTAGTGTTCCAATTTATATAATCAGGCTTAGATTAGTAATGAAGAAATGTTAGAAATACAGTAATGAAGAAATGTTAGAAACTGTATTTCTGTACATTAAAGAACTCTCTGTTTATTGATTGATTAAAGAAGAACTCTTTAAAAAAGAACTCTCTGTTTATTGATTAATTAAAAATATGCCAGACTTCTATAAATATAAGGCTAGTAACAATTAAAGATAAACACCAATAGTTATGGATAACTACTAACTAATCTTATCATAATCAAGAGATATCTACGAGATATATACCATTACATATACATATCTCATCATGCATTCATAATGATGTATATCTATATAGATATACATACTCTAATAAGAAAATCCAATGCAGCAGGAGAGAGAGAGTAATTAAGGTGATTTTGAATTTGTTTCCAATATGAAAGGCCTAGAGCCACTATAACCATATAAATGCCTCTGTAAACCATATAAATGCCTTTGTAAAACAATATAAATTACTAGCAATGCTGTATAGCTAATCGTATTGTATAAAAAAAGGTTTGTCGTATTGGACAATGTGGCTCCATATATACCCTTTGTTCAGTACCGCCCTGAAAATAGTAATTAGCATAGGGCTTTTTCCAATGGATCCGGTTTCTATGCAGTCAAGCCCTCAATGCAGGCCTTTTAATAAATCTATTTTTGAGATGGATTTTAGGACTTAATTTTTATAGACATGTAATCTTTAACATTGAGATCATGAATATGAAAGAATAAATAAATTTTAAAAATTCAAAATAAGAATTCTAGTAATAAAACATTTGGACCGTTAATTTCTATTGTTTTTAAGTAGAACACCTACTTGCATCCATCTTTAACATGGATGCTTTACACTTTTTGGTCCACATATGTAGAAATACGGTCCATCCCCGCATGAAACATATTTTCTTTTATAATTGTTCTCAATACACCGGTGAAGATAGCATTGCTTCCTTTGTGAGCGAAGCGTTCTCTCACCTACTCGCCCCTGTGGGCGATGACCTCTAGCATCTGAGCTCCACTGATTTTTTGAAGGGCCGTTTAATTTTAGGAGAAGGGCTATTTTTCTTTTATTTAAGGAGTTTTTTATTATCTTAGGTCTCTTTAAATTCACACCCTATAAATCTTTATTTTATTTTATTTATTTCTAATATTTTTTAGATCTCTTAAGACCGATCTGAGTCCACAGATCAAACAATCTAACTCAATCTGAGTCCACCGATCAAACAATTCAACTCAATAATGAAGGTCCATCTAGAGTACACCTTCTTTGACTTCATTGTCAATCTCACTCGTATTGAACACTGTAAGACAATGGTGAATAGCTAACCGTTTTATATAAAAAAAATGTTTGTTGTATTGGACAATGTGGCTCCATCTAAACCCTTTGTTTGGTCCCACATCATCCAAATAGTACTTTTCGTATTTCCTTTTATAATTGTTAAAAGGAGCGGCAAGAGACGTATAACGTTGCAACGTGAGCGGTGAAGATAAAATTGCTTTAGTTGTGAGAAAAGGGTTTCCTCTCTTTCACGTAAAATTGCTTTAGTTGTGAGAAAAGGGTTTCCTCTCTTTCACGTCCTCTGTGGGCGATGACCTCCTAGCATCTGAGCTCCATTTTTTTATTTTTTTGGCTATTTTACTTTTTTTAAGGACCTCATAATATGATTTTTATTTTTTCAAGACTTTTGAACCCGATCTATGATACCCCTTTAGTTACCCGATTCCATATCTAACGGTCATTACAATTAATTGTAACCTTATACCAAGTCCCTCTTTTATATGGGTGTGGTTTGCATAAGGTTGCAGCCTCCTCAAATAAGAATAAAGTGCACCACCAAACTTTATCATAAGATGGAATTTTGATATAAAAGATTATTAAGATAACTTACAAATTCATTTTTATACCTAATTATAAAATTTTAAAATAAAAAAATGATTCAAATCAAGTAGATCTATAAAAACATGAAAATCTTGAAAATAAACGGTCCAGATAATATGTTGCATGATGCCTTTTTTTTGGGGCTCAAAATCTTTATATATATATATATATATATATATATATATATCAATGTCAAAATGATCAAATAGAGGGCTTTCCAACTTCAAAACAGCCTTTTAGTATGGATTTTTTAGGTACAACTTAATTCTACATTTTAAGGTTGCAACCTTATAAAAGAAAATGCCCTTTTCTATTGCAATAAAATTGTCCCAATGTATTAAATTGCGCGTTGTCTTTTTATTTCATTATATTTGAAGAGAAAATGATGGACAAAGCGCCCTCAATTTTGCAATAAGCAATGTTTACATTTATTTTTTATTTTTATTTTTTGTAAGAAGCAATTGTCCCAATATATGGCAAAAAACCTCCAATATTTGAAGGACATTGTTTCCATGAGTCCTAGGACTCACCTGTAGAACTGAGGCCCCTCTTAAAAGTCTATTTTTGATATGGATTTTTGGACCCAAATTTTAAAGGACATATAATCCTTAAACATCTGAATATGTAACAATAATAGGTTTTTGAAAATTAAAACTAATAATTTTATGAAGAAATAGGCCTAATTCAGGCCAAGGCACTAAAGCCAAGTCGGATCTAAAGAAACACAATGCACCAAAAAAACAAGTTCTCAGGGCAATATCAAGAATGTATGAGACTTTGAGAACATGTTCAAAGAATTTAGTCAATAGTATCAAATACAAACTTCTAGCACCAATCAAAGAGAGTACATGATATCAGACTGAGGTTTAACGATAATACAAAGGGAAACCGCATCAGCCGCGCCAAAAAGTTTAACAGAAGGCTGCCTTACATGTCAGCCAATACCAATACAATTCAGGGTTAGTGCTGGAAGTAATATGGGGAACATTTTTTCAGCTAAAAATAGTGTGGAAGACTAGTGGTGATTTTATTTAATCCTCAATTCTGTCATTCTCACTCACTCTCTGATGCTACTTCCTCTTCCAGTTCAAATGCGTCAATCTCAGCAAACTTGGCTCTTTGCTCTTCTATGAAATCTCGGGAGAGCAGCTCAGGCATTGAATACCATCTCTTCTGAGAAAGCATTTCACACAAATAAAATTTTCAGTATCTATATCATTTCTTTTTCTTCTCACTTTCATTTTCTAATATCGTGATAAGATAGGAAAGTTCTAAACCATTTAAAATGAGAAAGTAAACAATAGTCCAATGGACTATGATATTATGCTTAACAGCAGAGCTATATCCACTGTTTGGTCCCATTGATGGATAATTGAGAATTTAGAGGGGTGGGGCCCTCACCTGAATGCGATAGATTTAATCTCCAAATAATCCATCCATGGGAACTGATGGTGGATGTGAGTACATATACAATGATCCACTGGTCTATGGCAAACTTTTGCATGAAAGAAATTGCAACTAAAAAGGAACAACCGCAAAAAGATCAACAGAAGTTAGAGGTATTCTGCCTTCATAGAATGCAGAAACCTGGGAAAACTGAAAAACTCTTGTTAATGAAATCCTTACGACTGAATTCAGTAAATTCAAGCAAAATTGGTAAGCATGATTTGATCTTTCACTAGCAGAATACGAACAACCTTCTTTTCCTGAACAGGCTCGTCTGTCTGTACTTTTGAAGGACCTGCTTCACAAACCTGCTTCCCCAATTTCTTCCTGATCATTAAATAGGTAATAAAAATACATTTGTTAGAATAAATATTTAATTGGCGAAGTGATTGATAGGAAAAAGATTCCTACAAAGGCAACAAACTACTATAAAAAAGAAAAAAAAATAAAAAAAGAGATGCAACTAAATACAGTATGCATGGAAATACTGCAGGAGTTAGGATTATGTATATGGTATAATCTACCACTGATAAAAAAGTAGTGTCGCCTCAATAACATACACTATAGAGGAAAAGCATAAGCATAGAATGGTAACAATTAATGAATAAGCCAATGCGATACATAAGAAGCACATATTCCTCAAAGTTTATATAATCCTGGAAAAAAAAAAAAAAATAGGTTGCACAAGCCAACACAAATTTCTAGGATGTTGTCATTTTCTTTCCTTTTTCCTGGAGAATTTATAGGATTATAGCCACATGAGGCAGTTATAAGGACGTATCCAAGCCTCTATACGCCATCACAAGCTGTTTGTTAGAAGATAATTGAAGAGGTTTAAATAACCATGAGACAAGCTGGAATTGCTGCAGCAAGCAGCTCAAACTTCTAGGGGTGAACATGCATGGGATACAAAAGAATGGGCAGAGGGCTATTCCACATGTAGGATATCATAATTTCCTCAGCCCACGTGTGATAAGAATGAACTTCATATGTGATTTCATGGTGATTCACACTAGAAAGACTACATTACACATGCAACCCCTTTCTGATTGAGACTTCGGTGGATGACAACAGGATGGCAAGACACGAGGAAGGTGTGACAATAGCAAGGAGTGTTTGGGGACTTGTTAGCTGACAGTGAGAATACTTTCCCAAGTCATGTGAGGAAAACAAAAGTAGTCATTCACATTTGACTTTCTACTGAAAATTAATTGCTATATTAATTGGGAGCATCCATGAAATAGCAACACAAAATAACTTAATGACTGGTCTTGCCCAGAAAGCAGAAGTCATAATTTCATCTCAAAGTTACCAAATTTTCCAAGTCATGTGCGACGAAACAAACATGTGCATTTTACCTTTCTCTTAAGATAAATAGTCATATAAATTTGGAACATGACATAGATAAACAACAATAACTTGATGGCAGTTTTTGCCAAAAAAGATGAAGTTCTAACAAAGGCTCAAAGTGGGAAAGTATCCCACGACTCATCCAAAGGATATTTTTATTCTGTGGAAAAGTGGAGTGGGTATGTCTATGGAAATTGGATTAAAAAATCTTAATTTATGATTTCAACAAACCATAATTTGTCTTATTCAAAGAGCTGCCTATTGTGGAATAACAAAAGGAGAGGATAGTGACAAGTCCTTGAACAATAAGTGATCATGAAATATTGTGGATTTCACAGCAAAAAAAGAAAAAGATCCACTGTTAGAAAGACTGAAAAGGGTTTGGTCGGCCCCTTATTCTTGCTTGTTTTTCTCTAGTCTAGCTCGATTCACCTTAAAAATTTGCCTCTAAGACTATTTTTGCATTCTCTATAGAATCCAAAACTTAGATTCAGCAACAAGAAGCTCAAATCTTAGATTCAACGAGAAGCTCAACAAGATTTGGGGTAACGGAATGGGGTTTGACTAGAAGTTACACAGGCTTTGGATCAATTAGATCCAAAGTTGAAAAAAAAAAAACGTTTTCATCAATTTTCATTTTTGCATATGGTTTTTCATTTTTTTTTTTTGATTTTTTACCTTTTGTTAATGTTCTTAATCTTTCAGGATATTTGAGCCTTTGTTATTCAACTCAGGATTTGGAGAGCGACACACCCCCTGTACTCGCCAAGTTTTGAGTGATACCATGGTTTAAAATGCTCATTATTCAGTTACATAAGAAAGATAATTGTGGAGTATAATGGATAACTGCTTTTAAATCATATAGCCATCTCAACTGATTATGGATTTAACTGGATATGAAAGCCTAACTAAACTTCGTGGTGGAATGTATTTATATAAATGTCCCTTGTGCCTTATTTAGGAAGAAATAGGCCATGAGACTAGAGTCCTTAGAATAAAAGATTAGAACATATGAGGGGCAATAACTTCTTTTATGACTTGTTCTAATTTGATTCTGTGACGGTTGAAATACAGAAATGGACTATATCAGAATTCTATGAAAACTGTAAAAATCTGAAGTGGACCTTTCTTAATGTCTCAGCATTACACAGCACACTCCTGGTTGGTCCAATGAATCACAATCAGAAAATACCTTCCAATAGCAAAGGGAGAGTACAGGGATATTGTATGACTCAAACTTGTAGAAACCGACAGCTCTAATCAGTCCCAAGAAGACCTTCTGAAACTAATCTTTCACTGTAGCTGGGACCTAAGTTCCCAAGAGAGTTTATCAAATTTAAGCTTCCTACTTTGACAAGGAGCGCAACCTAATTCCTTCTCGACCGCATTCCCTGCAGCTTCACCATTTAGCAGACCAGATCAGGCCCTCTGTCCTCACCCTAAATTCTTCTCACATCAATAACTAAAAAATGAGATTCATCACGATTAGGCTCTTCCACAAGAAGGAAAATTCTCTCACTCTAAACTATATTAATTAATCATAGTTGCGAGAACTTATGCTAAGTAATTTTAGCCAATTGATATATATGCACTTACTTGTGGATCCTTTGTCAAAACATAAGTGTGCCAAAAGCATTAGAACAAATAGGAAAAGAACAATAGTGCATGATTCGACCTTTTCTCAGACAGTGTTGGTTTATGCATATCAAACTTGGGTCTCAAATGATTCAAACAACATTTCATCACAACTAAATTCAAACCTACTTTTGGCATCTAAAACCTTGAAATGTACCAACCAAATCATGATGTAGGTGAAACTTTAACACAACTCAGAAGTTCAAATGCAAATAAAATTTGTTTTCGAAGAGAATGAATTCCTCTTTTCTTTTCAATATACTGTTTTAAGACAAGGAAAATCAAATTCAACAACCAATATTATTACGCACGTAGTAATAGTGTGTGACATAACCATTACACCTCTTAAAAACACCATCCCATACATACAACAACATTAAACAAAATTCACATTGGGACAAATGGTCTATTCGATTCTCAAAGAATAAAAGGCAGTGAATTGACACTTCGCGGATCAGCAATAGATTCCAAGAAGATAGTTGAAAAACAAATTATTAGAGAATTGAAGTAATCATTTATTACATAGACATTGCTTGCATCTATACAACACATTTTCTGCCCATATAAACCATATAATCCTAGTAATTTTATCAATACAGAACTGTTTCATATCTTTTTGGATGGACATATAAACCATATAATCCTAGTATTTAACTGCATATAAGCTTTAGTGTATTTATAGTCCATATTAATTGCAATTAAAAAAGTTTGTACTCAAAGTTTATAATTCTCTTTTATTTAATGTCTAAGTCAACTCAGATGAGATCCACTTTCATCCTAATCATGCATAACAAGTACAACATCAACAAAAGAAGAAACAGGGAATATTAATAGACGAAAAAATTAACCATGGAAATTTTGTACTTCTAAGTAAAATAAAGGGACTATTGATATCAAATTAAGCAAATTCAGAATCGGCTCCTGGAGTCACCATGGGCCAGAGCGTGTAAACTTGGCGAGTCTTGCGTGGACTCGCCAAGTTTTCCCGAGCCAGGTGAGTAGCCCTGAGAAAATCATAAAAAAATTGGAAAATTCATAAAAATAGGAAAACCGCAGGCTTTTAGCTAGCGATAACATCAAGTAATAATGATTGATCTTGTGACTCAGCCCTATGATGATGATTGCCAAGCTGCCATAGAGCAACAAGGAAATTGTCATGACACCATGGAGGATGGGCCTTAAAAATGATATCTATTGAATATTGATATAACAAAATTCCTTCTCCATCAGGAGGGTATTGAGGAATCACATGAGCAATTATATTACTTGGTGGTGTGGAATTCGACCCATTTTGCAGTCAGTCACAAGTGTCAGACTATCATTGTTCCAGGCCAAGGGAGAAATACAACTAGATTGGGGAAGCTTTTTTCATTAAGAAAGATGAAGGCCTTATTTCTTTTTCAGTTCATATCAGCCTCCATGAGGAAGTGGAGCCAGTTTTGTTAATAAAGAGGGGCTCAGGTTTCCCCAACGAGTTCAGTTATTAAGCGTAACAAGATTAAAGAGTCTACAATTCATAAAAATAATAAAAGCATGTATATAACATGGAAAATGCATAAAATATTAGCTCTTTACACAAGTAATAAGTTTCTTCATATAATTGAAAATGACAAAAAGAAACAAAGCATACCGGTCTTCTTGAGAGAATGCAATAACAATACTCTATATTAACCAAAATATTACTAGATTGAGTGATATTAGTCCAAATAAATTTATTTGAATCAAACCATTTTTCTTGAGAGAATGCAGTAACAATACAATAATAACCGAGATATTACTAGATTGAGTGATATTAGTCTAAATAAATTTATTTAAATGATGTTAAATTGAAAAAAATGAAAGTTCAACAAAAACTTTGAAGCCAATCCTCCAAAATTTGTTCTTGGTGTGAATAAATGCCTCCAATCATTGTCAAAGGGTTCACAAACACCCTAAATTAAAATCCCTAAACCAGATTTGGGATTCTAGTTTGGGGCTAGTTCATATGAGCTCTTCATGCTTCTCGGTAAATAGAGTTCTGATTTTCAAAATCACAAAATCGGAGATTTTTAGAGGTCGCGTTTTTCTTTTTTTTTTGGAGAAATAAACCTATGATTTGTTAAATAACTTAAAAATAGGCTTAGATAACAATTTCAACGAAGATTGTTCTAGGGTTGCAAAGAAATAGCAAGCTTTTGAACTTCGGCCAAACCCAAATCCGAGAAATTGGATTTTACTTTCTCTGATTTGATCTATTTGATGGATAGAGGACACAAAAATCCCAGACATAAAGTTTGAGCTCACTCTGAAGCTTGGTTGAAGAAAAATGAGCAAAAAAATGGGGATTCAGTGCCTTCCCCCTACACCACCGAGCTCACCAGAAACTCGCCAACTCTCTAACAGCTTGCCCATTACTATAGTAACTCGGGTAAGCCAAGCTAAAGTACACCTTACTTGAGTAGGGGGGGTTGTTCTGGAGTCAGCAGGGTGCCAAGCCGAGGACTCAGCTGAGTCACAGTTGGACTCAGAGAGATTTTCATACTGATTTACATTTACATGTTACATGTATCTTACAAAAAAAAAGAAAGATCCTTGGAGGGTCCAAGTTCATCTGATGCAATGAAAGGTTCAGCACATAGACATATGTCTGATAATGGACAATATCAGCTGCGGAGTGGTCCAAACAATTTTCATACTGGAAAAAATAACAGAAATCTCTTCATCCTATACAAGAATCGAAATAGATTGACCCAAAGTAGAGCAGCACCGTATTTTGGGCACCACGATTGTTCCACAATATCATCATTATAAGTACCAAGGTCATTACCGAGTTAGGTCTTTCTATCCAAATAACACCACAAATTCGCCAAACTAGCTTCGGCAGCATAAACGACGACGACGACGATGATAACAACAACCACACAAATAATGAACAGAAAAACTGTAGTACAACCAGACATAATTAACATACCAGAAACGTCCAATCCCCCCAATGGGAGGGCACCTAGCAGGCAATAATTCTATATTGTTTCTTTTAACTGATTTGCTAACACCACAAATTCGCCAAACTAGCTTCAGCAACAGAAACAACAACGGCGACCGTGATAACAACAACCAAACAAATAATGAAAAACTCTAGTACAACAAAAAATAGTTAATATACCAGAAACGTGCAATCCCCCCAATGGGAGGGCAACTAGCAGGTAATAGTTCTCCATTCTTTCTTTTAAATGATTTGCACTTTGGGACCACATCTTGGTCTATGCTTTCACATCCAGGCAGATCTACATTATGGCAAAGAACACGTAATTATAAATGTTGTATTCCTCAAAACAATATAAGATGAAGAAAGAGAAAGAAACCCCTTATGCTCATACCTCAAAAGCATTAACATAGTGCACAATGCAACCATGTATCAAATATCAAAACCAATCCCCAACCATCAATATCGTAAATGTGCCTTCTGTCGCAGCACGTCGATCATGCTACGGAGTTTAAACTGATATATAATTTAAGAGTTATGAAATGATGAATTTTTCTAACCGAAGAATCACAAAACTTCAAAAGAATAAAATGTTTGACTTTCAAATTTTCATGTTAAACACTCAACGTACACTCATAAAGCATTCACAATTTGTGACAGTTGCCACTAAATTGGGCATAAACTAAAAAAATGAAACCATGAGTTCAAGAGAATCCACAGATTACCAATTTGGCTAATACCAAATCCTCAAACTCATACAAATTTAAATATCCAATATGCTAATTCTTACCAGAAATACAAGAAATCAAACAATTCACTGTAAAGTAAACCAAAACGCATCCCAGCTTACTAGGAACTAGAGAGACTTTAAATAATATGGACTAAATTGACCCAAATTCAAAGACATTTGGGTTTGCCTTATTGTTGCACTAAGCAATAATTAAAAGGAACCAAGAAAAAAGAAAAAGATAAAAAAAATCCACTTCCACCAGAAACTCAAAGGATCATACAACTCCAATTTGCAACCTGTTCCCAAATATACTCGAAATTAAAAGGGCTATACATATCAGGAACAAATGCCAACTCTAATTACAAAACAAAATTAAGAGAACAATTGCACACCTATATTCATAAAAAAAACAAAACAAAAAACAAAAACCAAAAATAGCACAAATGTGAGTAAGTAATTTAACGTACAAAAATAAAAGAAATTAAAACCCTAAGTGTCAGTTATCAAATTTTTAAAATTTAAAGGGACAATTCAAGAGAAAATACAAAACACTTAGTTGCACACAGGGATGAGTGAACCAACTTGGTAGATTGTACATTGGCCAGATACTAAGAAGCTCAAATAGTTAGCAGGAAAATATAACCAAAATTCACCAGAAAATAAAAAATCTCAATATAGCCATTAAGAAATTACAAAACCCGGAAGACATCACTAACCCTCTATTCAAACAGTGAAGAGGGGCATCAAAAGCCATGAATAAACTGTAATTCAAAAATACAAAATCCAATCAATCCGCCTCAATTCCTAATATAACATATCAGAAACACCAAACCCTACTCAACACCCAACTAAATACACCAAAAACAGAAGGGGAAAATCACAATTCATCAAATCTAATATGCTATCAATTTCAGTGGAGCTTTCCCAATTGATAATCAGCAGAAGCCAATTCTTCATCCATGCCAAGCCCAAGCATAAAATTCATAAAAGCGAAAGAGGAAAAAATAACAATCATCAAAAGCCGCATATTACCAGTTTCAGTCGAGATTCTAGGGCAAGGAGTTGGATGCCCGAAACTTTGAATCTTCCAGCTCGCTGCATCACTTGAACCGGTGCTGGTCTCATACTTATTAGGGCTTTCTTCGCTTGTCTTAGAGTCGTGTTTCCTAGGATTTCCACCACTGGTCTTAGAGTCGTGTTTCCTAGGATTTCCAACACTGGTCTTAGAGTCGTCATTCTTAGGGTTTTTCCCACTGGTTTTGGGACAGTACTTGTTAGGATTTTTCCCACTGGTTTTAGAGTCGAATTTCTTGGGGTTTGCTAAAATGGGTTTGGAGCAAGACTCCTTGATTGCAGAAGAAGCTCTGGAGAGTGTGTTGGTGCAATCAACAAGGGGCTTCCTCTTCAGCTTTGTTCTCTCAATTTCCATGGCTTTCCATTTTGGGAAACTGGATTTCCTCTTCTGGGAGGGACAAGTTTAAGATTTTTGCCTTACGGAAATGAATCAATAAAAAGAGCGGGAAAATGGGTCTCAAGAGTCTCAAAGCGTAAACGAGAAGATCGCCAATGAAGGGTATTTTGGCAATTTGGGTGGTACGGGTATTTTGGTAAATTGGTGTATAAGGTTATTTTCGTAAATTCAGTTGGTAGAGACATCTTTGGTAAAATTCACCAATCTAAAACACGGATTGTATACGACGATGATACGATTTGTCTTTGTCACGTCACAATTACTTCTATTTCTAGCTAGAGATATCAAATTAAGTAGTTTAGAATGCGCCAAGGAGTGCAAGAAAATGAACTTTTTTTTAAAACTTCCATCCGATTTAAAATTTTGGAGACAAGAATGATTGTGTCTTCTTTGTAACAAAAGCAAATGATTTTTTAAAAAAATATGAGGAGGTTCATAATCATGAAATAATTGACTCACCTAGTTAGGTCAAAAAACTTTACAAATCTACGAGGGAATTGATAATTTGGATATGCCGAATTATTTTTAAATTTTTAAAATCTAATATTATTATAAAAAAAATTATATATAATACATTTCGTATAAAGCGGTCACAATTAATCTTGACATTTATCATGATCCAAAAACAAAATTTAGGAATTTTTCCCAGTTGGAGAATCGGTATGGTGGGCTGAACTAGATCAGTAATTGCCGCGCAAGGGCAATTTTAACCAAGAGGGGTAAATTTGTCATTGATGGCCACTTGTAGGGAACGGGGGTTTGAAACGTTCTTGTTACCGCCATTGCGGAAAAAGGTCGGGGCATTTTGGAAACGATTTTTTCTGCTTGTCCATTCTCCCCTCTCTCTAGAAGAGCAGGGTTCTCTCTCTCTAGACGAGTTGCCCGTTTCATTGTAAGCAATCCTCTCCGACGGCGTTTCTTCTCTCTCTACACTCGTAGCTCCTTTCAGTAAGATCCATGGGGGCTTCTCCTCTCCCCTCTCTCTTCATCAATCACAAGATTTTTGGTCTTATTTTTCCTTGCTACTCTCTGTATAGAAAACATCAATCTATAAGGCTTATTTGCTGTTCTTCCTTGAGCTGTGATATTGGGTCTGATCCCATTCAGTCTCAAGAGCTTTGCAATGGCAGATGGGAATCTTTTAGAAAGAAGAAAGTGGTTATGCGCATTGGTTATGTTGGAACTGATTACAGAGGCAAGCTCTTTATTCAAATATCCATGGTTTCATTCGATAACTGCCTTTTTCTTTTTCCCTAATTTTTACTGGTTTGGTTTGGGCTGGGTTTCTTGGTTTTTGTTTCAATGTCCACCATTCATTTTATTGTATTTCTCAGTTTGTTATAATTTGAATGGTGTAGTCTTTCGTTCTCTCTAACATATTGCATAGTGAACATACCCGTTCATTTGTACATTTTCTCCTTGTTAAATCTTTAAGTGAGTTCTTTTTCTGCACTTTTTTGCTTCACCATTTGTGGGTACGAAGTTCAGGGGTAATAATCACTTCTCTCAAACTCTCTCTCTCTCTCTCTCTCTCTGTGAATTTCATCCGAAACCTGTTAAATCTATTTTTTTTTTCCCAAATTACTGTACGTGGATGATTACTCTTTTCCAAGTGGAGCTGAGCCTCGATTAAGTTTAAATGCTTCCGCAAATTCAAAACTGTGCCTGATCATAAATTGAATGTTATCTTTTGATAGGTCTTCAATTACAGCGGGACAACGGCCCTTCAAGTGAGACTGATTCTTCTCTCTCTCTCTC
>NW_006498122.1:118142-134306 GCF_000471905.2 Amborella trichopoda
CTCTCTCTCTCTCTCTCTCTCTCTCTCTCTCTCTCTCTCTCTCTCTCTCTCTCTCTCTCTCTCTCTCTCTCTCTCTCTCTCTCTCTCTCTCTCTCTCTCTCTCTCAGTTGTTCATTCACCTTCTGATGATTGAATCTGAGGTCTAGATGCATATGAAATGCACTGCTATTCTTCCCCTTTTCCGGTTGACCACATTCAGTGATTGATATATTCTTCTCATTGTTTTTTCTCCTTTCATCTGGACATTATTTGTCATTTTTTCATTATCATAGCCATGCATATATTGTCAATGTTTCGAGTTTCTGTATTTTGTCTTTTGCTTGCTTTTTAGAGTTGTTGATTGTTGGCAAAGTATTAATATCGACGTGGTGTGGGACAATTACACTGAACGTTTTCATAATTCAATATTTTTTTTAGATTTCTCATTTGGATTGAAGCTATCTTTAGGTTCAATACAACTAAGTGTTGTAGTTGTTTGGTTTCTTATTTGACTAATCACATTGGTATTGGGAAGCATATCATGAACTGGCTATTCTAGATTACTGTTTTACTCCTTTGATGGTGCACATTCATTCACCCATTTACTTCAAGCCATTTCCTGTTTCCTACTTCAGATATTTTTCGTAATGATTCTTTCATTCATGAAGTTTTCTAATGTCTTATACTTATTGAAAGTCAACCAAATTTGGTCAACTAGTTACTAGTTAATCCATTATTTCATTTTATTAATGTTTTCTTCTCCAGCATATGAGTTTTTTGTATTAGTCGATTGTTAACGTACTATTTGACTTGTTTTATGAATCAAAATATTTTAACATGCCCTCCTTACTCATTAACGTATGATTGTGGACATTTTTAGATTGATTAGTTGCTGGTATTGATGGCAAGAAATTTTGGAAAGGTCTCTTTTTATTTCATTACTCCCTAGAAAATGATGTGCCCACCCTAACCACTATTACTTTACAATTTCAACAGCAAACCTGAAAACCTTAGCACTACGAAGAATCCCCATTAGGTGTAGGAGACTTGCATAGCAAAGGATCAATGTGATATTGTTTTCATGTTTTTTGTTATGTCTAAATCTAATTTGTGATCAATAGTCTTGATGATAAATTGCATCCAAAGGTGGGCAAGGACTTTTGGGCAGCAGCAAAAAGCTCTCAACAACCACATTGTGATATCAAGAGTTGAACTCACTATATGCCTTCAAATCAAATTTGAATACTTTCAGATAACATTTGGTTAATACAACAAACTCTTTTTTTTTGGTTGAATAAATACAACAAACTGAGCTTCTTTTGCATTTAATGTAGTGTTTAATAGGGCATCATGATTATGTGATTTTCCATGAGGCATGAATTATAGCAAATGTATCACATTTCTTCGTACTAGGAGGTTAAAGCAGAACAGCTGAAGGCGGCACCACTCCAGACCCAATCAATGCATACAAACATGTTCTTGTAGGCTAGGAAGTAACCTGACCAACACTTGAAGATCAGGAATTGAAATCACCTATTTTCTATTTTCTATGTTACATGGATTCTTCTATTTGTGTTCCATTCAAATGTCGGACATGATTTTACCCCCATATCAATGTGTATTGACTGTATTCTTATGGATCATTCTTTTTGGTAAGTGACCATTTACTGCATTTATACTGACTTGATCATCTTTTTTACTTTGAGTAGACACATTTGAAACTTTGAAATATTTATAGACTCAGCTAAGGGAGGCATAAATGAATAAATGATTTTTCTTGATAACCCATCATGAAACGGAATATTATTGAGTAATGATGGGTTTTGTTGTCTCTCTATATTATAACCATGTCTCTGAGTTCTGTTCTTCATGACACGAGCAGCCTGTCTCTGAAATTTGCACAAGTGCCCATGTTCATGCAAACATAGCCTGACAGTTAGAATAAAGGTTATATATAATTACCAAAGGAAATTCCTCTTCTAGTTGAGGGGAAGGCTTTTGGTTGTTAGGTTGGCAATTACTCAAGATGTAGCAGCATTGTGCCATTCATTATAGCCATTGATTCATAATTTCGTCAACATTAGTTTGGACCAGTGTTTTAAAAAATGGCGAGTCGCAACGGACTCGCCTGAGTCGATACAGGAATCGGCTACCCCGTGTCGATTCCAGTAAAACACGGTAAGTCGTCTGATTCTAGAAAGATATTGGTGATTCTATACAGAGAACTGCCCGAGTCAGCGGTTCTGTACAGTGAACCGTTCGAATCAAATCATTATAATTAAAGACCCAACTTGCCTGCATCAACGTGCGTCAGCTTGTACCCTACCTATGTCAGCATGGGTCAGTGTGGACCAACCCCCACATGCGCGTATAACGTGCAACCGCACATGCACATGGCAAGCATCAACCTTCAGCGTGCACTACCATACACCTTACCAAGACAACAATCAAGTGATTAGGATGGTTGGATTTCTTTTATAGGACTATTGCTTCCCAAATTCCTGTGAGTTGAAAAACCAGTCCGTCATGAATAAGAAGGTTGCCAAATATTGTTAGCTTGGGATAAATTGCAGTGAGATGGTGTACGCGCGATGGTGTACGTGTGACGGTGTATGCTTGTCATGAATAAGAAGGTTGTACGTCCAATGTCAGCAATTAAATTAGACGATAAAAAAAAAATTATTTAAAATAATAATTCGGTACCCATCACCCCTATCTTTCACCAAAAAAATTTAAATTTACTTACCAAAAAAACATAAAAACTCTATTAAGCTATTATATCATGGGATTATTTCATTATATGAGTAATAATTAATTAATTAATTAATTAGTTAATTAGGATTAAAAAATTAGTACTAGCTCATAGGATATTAAAAAAAGAAAAAAAATAATACCAATTCTAGTCTATTGGATATTAAAAAAAATTAGTGTAGAGGATATTTTAAGAGAGAAAAATAATACTAACTCATACCACTTTAGAATTTATTTCAAGTTGCTTTATCAGGTATCCCACATTGTAAATATAAATTTTTTTTAGTTTATTAATAACTAAATCTTGTATATTATTTATTAATTTATTTATATTATAAATTTAATAATGTATTTTTTTTCTTATAATTATAAATAAGATTTTTTAAATTATATGATATTATAAGACATTTTATATTTTTATTTGTATTGTAAAATAATTATAAAATATAAATTTATAAACTAACAACTTCAATTTCAATATATATTATTATAGTTAGTTAATTGTAATAATTTTGGATAAGTAAAACAATTTAATAAATGTTTGATACTTTGATGTGATACTAATTTATGTGGAAAATTAATTATTTTAATCTTATAATATGAAAGTGTTTGTAACTAGTTACCTCACATTGCAAGTATGAATTTATTTATTTACTTTTTAATTTTATTAAAATATTATTATAAATTTATATTTTTAAATTTATATTTCTATCCACGCTAATTGTTATTAGATTTATTTATTTGTGAGGGTCATACCCCTGTTTATACTAATTACAATGATAACCAAGTCTTATATTTTATTTATTAATATATTTATTTTAATTATACAAACATCCAGATAGAAAAACAGCGTCCCAATAATCATCTATTTTTACAAAGTAATGAAAATACATAATGCACAACTCCTAAATTCTTTTAGAAATTAAAATAACATTATTTTTAGAGGTTTATAGTGATTTTTTAAAGATTTTTTGAGACAAAAATTACCGATTCCGCCCGATTCTTGATCTGTAACACGGATTCACCGATCCGGATGGGTTTTTGGGGTGCCCGATCCTGGGCACCGATCCGTTTTTTAAACCAATGGTTTGGACTATCGCCAGGCAGGATAGTCGGACGATTGTATGTTTGTGTTATCCTATACATAGAGGATCTACTTTACTGTTTTATCTGTTGTTTAAATGCATTAAATTGTACATTTTGTGCTGTATTTTGTAGCCACATGTTTTGATCCTCCTACTAAAGCCATGCTTTTTATCATGTAGCTGTTGAAGGAGAACTGGAAACAGCTATCTTCAAGGCTGGTGGGATTATTGACAGCAATTATGGAAATATAGATAAAGTTGGTTGGGCTAGAAGTAGCCGAACTGACAAAGGAGTACGTTTAGATTTAGGATTGCTTCCATTTACTTCATTCCATATCCAGAAGTCGTGTATTTTGTGACTCAACTCAATTCATTGGCTGATTTGAGTTGAGTCTGAGTTCAAACAATGTTTTCTACACTGCCATGCATTCTCATAAAATTGCATTAAAACATCATTTACTTGGGATCCAATTTTGGTAGTTCCATTTAAAATAATGATGAAGGCACAGTGGTCTCATTTTTCCTTTTGCAGATTTGATCACATTTGACTTAAAAATATAGTATTGTGAAAGCAATGTGTTCTGTGCATATGATGCCAGCCCCTCGTCAATGTTGCTAGGTCCATTCCTTGGCCACCATGATCTCGTTGAAGATGGAGATCCCTGAAAATGCATGGAACAGAGATCCAAATGGCATTAATATGGCAAATACTATCAATGCTCATCTACCCAACAATATGAAAGTTTTTGGTGTTTTACCTTCGCAGAGGTGAGATTACTATTAGGTTCTGAAACTAATAGTTCTAATATACCATTTATTTCTCTCAATGTACACGCTACATCATGCAAAAGCTGAATATCTAATTGATTACAAAGTCAGAGCCAGGCAGAAGCATTGCATGTGCTTGTGCATATGGGAATTCTTGTACTGCTACAGTAAGAGAAGGGCGGGGGTTGGTTGGATAAGTCTGTCGGATAACCTTTTCTTTGGTGATCACCTTTTTATCTTCTTCAAAGCTTTTTGTCATGGTAATTTGACAATATATTGCCCTTTGGTTTTTATTGTTTTTTCTGCCGTTTCTTACATTCTTGCACTGTGTGTAACTATTTTTTCCCCATTAGGAGCTTTGATGCAAGAAGAGAATGCATAGCCCGGATGTATTCCTATCTTCTTCCAGCTGAAATTATAGGAATCACTAATCAGTGTGGCCCTGGGGAAATCGAACGCCATCTGCTAGAGTTCAACAATATATTAAAAACGTTTGAGGTGAGATTGACAATTTTTTGAAAAGCACCTATATATTTGTTTATATTTTGAATGAGTATTTCAGTATTCAGAAGTAGAAAAGGTAACGAAAAGAGAAAGGAACCCAACTATTGTGGCTTCCAAGTCCTCAAGTCCTCAAATATATTTTATGTTTATTTAGTATATTAAAGGGTGTGGTTTGTATAAGGTGTCAACCTTAAACAATCAAAGTAAGGAGCACCCCAAACCATATCAAAAGGTACAGTACAGGCACTAAAAAGCCCTGTGATAGTCTAAAAATCTAATTTCATCCTGAATTGTGAGATTTTTACACTCCAAAAATGGTGTAGATCAAGCAAATTTATGAACACTTAAAATCTTGAAAATGGATGGTCCATGTAATGTGTTATGAGATGTACTATTTTCATTACTTAAAATCCTTCTTTCATAGCTATACATCCTCAGTCGAGATGATTAATTAGGAGGTTTACTAGTGTTGGAGCAAATTTTTCGGTGGGTTTCTATATTATAAGGTTGCACCTTATATAATTTTTTTCTATATTATATAGGGAACATATACTATAATCCTATACGCTATGATCAAACTATTGTCCATTTCATCAAGACTATGCAATGAAATGATGGAGAATTATGGAGAGAGATAATGGGACCTGCCATTCGGGTCATATCTGTTCTGGGGTGTCCCATCAATGGGTTCATGTCTGTTTATTTTGCATTGGGTCATCATGGTCCATTCAGTGGACATGATGACCAGAGTGATGATGATGGTGATAACCCAATCTATAATGGTTTTCCTGTAGTCCTAGGTATTATGACTTCCCTTATTAAATGATCAGCACCTGCTCAGCAGCAATAAAAATGATGATTCTGGTTGGCTTTTGCAGGGAGATCATCCTTTCCATAACTATACTGCAAGATCAAAATATAGAAGAAGACACTGTGGTGGTAGTAATTTCTCCAAAGGAACAATTTCTTCAAAGGAAAAATCAGATGCAGAGGATGAGCAGAGTGATGAGGAAGAGGAGTCTGGGAGAGCAACCACTGACAACGAGCAGAGTGATGACAAAGGACTTGATTATTCTGAAATGCCTGATAATAATTTTGAACTGTCCAATGACGTTGCGGCTCCTCGAGTTCGAGCAAAATGGGTGCATGAGCCTGATGAGAAGGACCTAATTAGTGGTTCTCATTTTAGAAAGATCTTCTCATTTACCTGTGGCAAACTGGAAACCTCAAATGAAATGCCTTTTCTTGAGATTTGTGTGTGTGGGGAATCATTTATGCTACATCAAGTGAGTACATACTCTCCTCTTTCTGTTCACTTGCTAAGTGAATGGACCTTTTTCTGCTCTGTTTTCCACCTATGATTTGGTTGATTTTGTTTCCTTCGGTTCCATTAGAATGGTAGTTATTTATGTCAACTCGTCTACATATTATTTTATATCAGGATTTTCACAAGCATGTGTTGATTTTTAGGGCATATATACCGACATTGATATTTAAGTTTTTGATATTCAAGTCGTTAATTGCTTATTGAATTAGTTACATAGTCTAATAAATTATGTTTTCTTTTCATTGGCAGATCCGTAAAATGGTGGCGGCAGCAATTGCAGTGAAACGTGCACTATTACCACATGACGTCATAGACCTTTCTCTCACAAAATTCTCACGTATGGTCCTACCTATTGCCCCTTCTGAAGTTCTCATATTGAAGGGAAACAAATATTCCTTGAGAAACTTGCCTTGCGGTAGTAAGCCTGAAGTTTTCAGATTGATCGAGTCCAAAGAGATAAATGAAGCCATTGAGAATTTTTACTCAAGTGTATTGTTACCTCAAGTCTCATCAGCTTTTCTGGATCCATCAAGACCACCTTGGATGGACTGGGTATGCAAGTATACCAGATGCTGAACTGGATGAAGTTAGGAAAGCATGGCGTTCATGGAAGGATAACAGGCCTGTTTATACTTACCTTAGGCAGTGATAAGCCCTCAGATACCTGTATACAAGTAATTTTCAATTGTTTTGGCAATACCACCTTTTGAATCTTCTATGACAGATCATGGGGATCAAAGCACATAGGAAGGGAGGGAGAACAAGTTTACCAAAATTTTGATATGGGTTTATGCAGGAAATCGTTTATTGTTTTAGTCAAGAGGTATGTTTGTTATTCTTACAGTGTATTGAGATCCATTTTAGTTTTTATAGAGCTCTTAACATTGGCAGATTGTGATTTTAATTTATTTATTTCATCGAATCTGATTGATTCGTTTTTATTTATTTTTTTTCTATGAAGTTCATAAGAGTCATGCTCAATTTTCTGCCTTCCATTTACATGCACCATACTAGCATTAAGCATTAACGTCAACATGTACATCCAGTATTTAAAAGTCACATCCAAGCAGGTCACCCATTGGTCCCAAATCAATTGGATTGAATTGGTGATCCACTCACCCATTTGGCCATTTGGAGAAAATATATGAATTTTAAACTATAGTTTAAAAATTTTAAACAAGGTCTACAGTTCTCAAAATCTCTTTAAAAACATGGGAAATTATCACAAATATACCTTAATTTTCGTTTATTTAGAAAAAAAACCTCTAACTTTAATAAAACTCGTCCACACTATTTTTCTTCAATTTTGATCATTTTGTGATCAAAATAACCTTCATAATAATCGTGTTATCGTAATAATTTGAATTAATATTACGGTACTTTAAGTACCTTAAAACCTAAGCCATATTATACTGCATTTTAACTACAACAGGACAAAGAAGGCCAAGCATCACGGTACTTAAGTACTGTGAAGACTACCCACATCTTATTTGAATGGTGAGGTGTCTTGAGCATCTGCTGATTGTGGCAGTTTCTGCAGCTTTTATTCTTTGGGAGTGACAATAGCTTCTCCAACTTGTAAATTTTTGCAACATTCCGATATTTCGCTAAAACCCAAATGCTCATAGACACTTACTGAAGATTTTCGTATCTGAATCAGGCCTTTTTTATTTGCCATAAAGATATTTGTTTGTTGGTTTTTGGCATTTAGAGGGAGAGAGAGGGGCTGAGAGATAGAGGAGAAGTGAGGGGCATATGAGAATAGTTTAGAGAGAGAGATTGGGGCATAAGAGAATCATTTAAAGGCAGAGATTGGGGAATACGAGAATCTCTTGAAGAGAGAGAGATTGAGGCTGAGAATGATAAGATAATAGTTTAGACAGAGAGATTGAGGCTGAGAATGAGGAGAGAATGGAAGTTTGGGGGACATGAGCCAGATGGGTTTTTTCAGGGAGAGAGAGGGGTCGCTCAGGGTGGGTGATATTCAATGGCGTTTCTGTTCTCTTACCCATGTTGCCGCCTTCAAACGCCTTTGTTCTATGTCTTTAAGTGTCTTTCCATTTTCTGTGTCAAATGTTGGCTTAGGTTTTACGTAATATTAATTCAAGTTATTACAGTATTTTAAATACTGTATAAGATGCACTAGTTATTATGGTACAACGACTACCGTAAAACATTCAAAATTGAAGTAAAAGGGTGTGAATGAATTTTATGAAAGTTGAGGTTTTTTTTTTAAATAAACAAAAATTAAGATATATTTATGATAATTTAAAAAAATAATAAAAATAAAATAAAAAAAAATAGAGAATTTAAAATTTAGTTAATTATACCAAAATTAATATAACCTATGGCATCCTTATTCTAAAGTTTCTAAAGTTGAAGTGCATGAGTGAAGAAGATGCAGAGGCACCTTTGTCCTCATTAAAGAGAGTAACAAGTGGAAGAGAGGGAAATAAATTTTTTAAATAAAACTGAAACGTTGAGCACAAAAATGAAGAATGCATGTCAAAATGGTAAGTAGAAAAATTTTCATTTTAGCCATTTTAGCGTGATGATTTTTGCCAAAATCTTTAGGTCTTTTGAATTAAATATTTCTAAAATAAAATATCATGTGCAATTAAAATTAAAATATAGGAAAAACAAAGAAGAAAAAGATCATGCCAAAAAATCGCAGGAGAGATTGGGGGAAATATTGAGCCGCAAAACCGACGGTTAAACCGATTCAATCGGTCAACTATTGGTTTTGATCGATTCACAATAAATATTAATTTAGTGCTTATGTGAGACTGTCGGCCGTCCGATCGGTCGAATCACTGTTTCAGTGTTTTTGATAACTATGGATCCTTTACATTATTCCAGCCCTCAAATGTCAACACTAGATTCCCAATTTCTATAAGCCCTAGGCTTTATGGAAACGAAAGTAAAGCCTCACCTCGAATCCTTGTTTAAAAGGTCGAGATGATCGATTTGAAGTCATAACTACAATTTTGAGATTTTTGAGGTGGGGTTTTACTTAATAGGGTTGAACCCTATTAAAACATTTTCTTTTAATATTTACCCAAGCTATCAAATACCAAGAACGAAATGCGATGGTATATGCAAGTGTGTCAATTCTTAAGCCGCATTGCGTGTGTGTCTCATTCCTGTGTGTAGGTGTTGGCAATAGGCTGGGCCTAGTCTTGGTCTGGGTCTCTATAGGACCGGCCCTAACCCGGTTTGGCCCAATTGGGCCGAGGGGCTCTTTTTCAACCATTTTGGGCTAGGCTAGGCTAGGCTGGGCCCAATTTGATAGACTCAAAGAAAAATCTAGGAAAAAAGAAAAACACTCCTTCCAGACCTACAACTAACTGGCCTAGCCAGTTTTTGCAAAATCGGCCGGTTAGATCGCTATCGGTGGGGTGGCGAGTCCGGTTAAGGCCAGTTTTACGGCACGCCTCATAAGACAACACTCTCCAAAAAAAAATCAGCACAAAAAACCGGTCCGTTCGAGGACGAACCGGCGGTTTTTAATCTATACCAGCCGGTTTTTTTAACTGGTCTGGTACCGTTTTAACGCCCGATATAACGGAGCTTTCAACGCATCAAACAACGATCGTTATTTGATACATGTCCGTTATTTTTCAATAAACAAGATTTTGCAGGCTTTTTTGGCATATTTTTGTTTTTTTCGGTCAACTATTGATGTTATACACCGCACAGTTTCTATAAATCGTCGATTATTGAATCAAAATTCCAAAAACAAAGAGTTCTTGGCAGATTGAAATGGAGATTTTTGAAAATTAGAAATTTCCGCCATTCTATCAAATCTTGCTTCAATGCCTCATATATTTTTACAAAATGGAGGGCTTTGATTCATTGTTAAAGGATTCAACGTTCACATATTTCAATTTTTCCAAAACAATGAAGATTTGAGGTTTGTTTGGGCCCGAAGTACTGCTGCTCGAAGAACTGTTTTTTATCCAAACAAATTGATTTCTGATCGACCAATTGATTGATTTTTATCGAATTGATCACTAAAGTTTGATCATAAAGGCCTTGTGTATCAAATAAACTAGTTATTTTGATTTACTATTGATTAAATGTTTTTATATCGATTTGTTTTTGCGGCATTTTTTTTCCTGAAATTTTCGTGAAGTGAAAAATCTGCAATTTTTTTAATAAAGATCTCAATAGTGAATGAATCTTCATGAAATTTGTGGAATTTGAAGCTTAATTAAAGTATCTATCATATCCATGTCAATTTGTTAAAAAAATGAAAGATTTGGGGTTGATTTTGACTCAAAAGTTTGTGTTCTTTGGCTCGATTTTAGGGTTCTTAAAAAAAATTTGTTTTTTAATAAAATTACATTTTGTTTTTATAAAAATATGTTATTTGTGATGAATATGAGAAAAAAAAGAATATATTATTTTTTTAATTTTATATATTTGTGGTGATCTTTTTGGATCGTTTTTTTTTATTATTATTTTTTTTTACAAATATATGTTTCTTTCTTTTTAATGTTATATATTTTTGGTGAGCTTGTGGGATTGGTTTTAATGTTATATTTTTTTTATATAAAAATATTTTTTTTTGTGATGAATATGAAAACAAAATTTATTTCTTTGTAAGGTTATTTTTGGTGCATGTTACTGTTGTCAGTGTTCTCAACTTCTTGTTTAGTTATGACATTTTCTTCTAATTTGTTTTTTAATTTGTTACAAGCTATCTATCATTTATTGCAACTTCATACTCTTTAAATATGTTTATTAGCCTCTATGAAGAAAAGAGGTAGAAACTAAAAAGTGTTTTACTCATCTATGATGCTTCCACTTGCTGAAATGGATGAAAAATTAACTTTTTTTTTTTTAATATGCATCTTAATTCTAAATTTTAAAGTTGCCATCTCATATAAGTTTTTTTTTTTCATGTTAAAACCCAACTCGAAAGGTTACTGAGTAAATAAGGTTTGCCTATTTCAAAATCGATTTGGCCATTTGAAATCGACTTGGCCATATTTTTTTAAAAATATACGATTTGACCCACACCCTGCATTTGATAACCAAGTTACGGAGTAAATGAGGTGCTCTCTCTTACTACCTTGACTCACAACCCTTCAACAAACTGGGAACATCATACTACAAAAAAATACGCTCTCAAACCCAATTGTAAACCGTATTGAAGGGTTTTTCAACATTAAAACAACATTTTTCAACATCAACATTAAAACAATATAGAAGCATATATATTGTTGCATCGTCCATTGTTAGTTGGACTTTGTAACTTCATCAATTGAAATTATGTAAAATTATAAATTGTCTTGCATATCTCCATAATATTCAACTATTAAATTATTTAAAAAGTTGTTTCAATTTTTTTTTATAAGATAAATGTATGTAATGTGATAGTGTACACTTAATCTTAGTTTTTCTATATATTTTTTATTTTTGTTGGGCGGTTTTGACCCATTTTGTTTTAAAAAAATCAACTTGATTGATTAGTCCGGTTAACCACTCCGATTAGTCCGGTTCTAATTCGAACCGCTCCCAACTCATGACCGGTTAACCGTTCCGATTCGATTTTACGAACACAGGCCCAACATTAGGCCACGTTTTGTAGTCGAGGCCTTAGTTTTTAAGGCCACACATACTAAGCCGGGTTATAGCACCATAGCCATCCATTCTTGACATCTAATGGCTGGGTCCAAATTAAAGCACCCCAAATGAGTTAAATTGTATCAACATTTCCAAGCTTTGTATTATGGGGAGCTACCCACCTGCCACATCAACGAAGCTGAGAAGAGCAGTCAAGGAACGGGTAGTCAAATCATTACTGAAGGGGATTCGACTGCTGCTCCCAACCCTCTAATTAAAAAACATAAAATAAAATAAAATAAGGCCTTATTCAGCATTGAGAGAATGAGAGATTAAATAAATAATTAATTAATTCCAAGCTCTGTAAACCTCGCCTTAAGCAATAAAAATCAGGGAACAGTACATAAAACATGGGAGCTAGTATGATACCCCCCTCTTCACTCTTGCACATGCGTGCACACACTTCCTAGTGATGAGCACGTGCCCACACGAAAAGATAATGCCTATTTTCTCAAATTATATATATAGAGAGAGGGCAAATTCTTAGTTTTATTATGTTACAGAGAGAGAAAAGGAGGGGGGAACAAATTCTTAGTTCTTTTTTTTTGTGCTAGAGAGAGAGAAAAGAAAGGGGGAGCAAATTCTTTTTTTTTTTTGAAAAAGTTTTTATAAGGCCTCGGTTTATAAAAATCAAATGAAGCCCCATTTCAAATCTCGGTCTGGACAGCACTTTCAGCAACATAAATCTTTATGATGATTCTAAATTCAATTTTCAACACTGACATAAATGTTGAAACTAAAAAATTATACAGATCTTATGGTTCTTTAAACATTTATTTTTAGAGAGAAATACACGGTCTAGACATGTTTTTTTTACAACCATATTCAAGCCGAGATAATGTATATGAAAGTTTTCCAATGCTTAAATCTTAATTTTCAATGAGTTATAAGTTGGAGCTTTAGTTAAAAAAAAAAAAGAAAATTGAGGCTTTACTTATTTTGATAACCGTAGGGAAAATGGGCTTTCCTCCTAACAATTTTATGGTAAGTAAGAGAGGGAGAGAGAGTATTGAGGGGTAGCCATTGATATGCAGCATTGCGGACACCTGACGCTTTCTCTCTCTCTTACTTTGCTTGGGCATAGCATTATGTGTCTTGTCGATAAGCATAAGCACAGGTTGACCGTCACTTTCACGGATCCAAAGGTAAGTCACTTGGGAGTTTTTTAAAAACCAGGGGAGGGGCCCTTTTTTTGTACTTTTTGCTACTTAATCAGGAACAAGACTCCTTTGACAAAGTTCTCTAAAACTGGTGTCAACACTTTGGAATTTTTGAAAAACCAGGGGAGGGGCCCATTTTTTTACTTTTTGCTACTAAATCAGGAACAAGACTCTTCTCTAAAACTGGAGTGAAACTGTCGTCAATAACTGCCACCTTCTCCCCCCTGGTTTTGTAAAACAACTTGCCTCTTAATCCAAGGTTTTTATCCATCCCCATGTCCAAGGGTTTTCCAAAACAACTGGCTCCCAAACACCATAAATACCCCTTTATCCCCTCGCTAACTTTTCACTTTACTTTTGCCTAACTTTCCCACGCTTCATTTGCTCATCACTCCTTGTTATGGCTTCATCTTCTTCTACTGCTTCCTCCTCTCTCGGCCGTTGGATTTCGGAACACAAGCTCACCACAGTGGGTAAGAAGAAACAAGCATGCTTAACATTGTTGCTTTCTTATTCCCCTGGTTTTACTCATTTTTATTTTCTTCTGAGTAATTGCCTGGATCAAAAGTTCTAAGGAAATTTATCAAAATGCAATTGATAGATTAGCTATTTCACATTTTACTCATATTTGTTATTTTGTTTCAAAAGCCCCCCAAAATACAGATGATCATGAGTTGGAATATTTGAAAGAATGGTAAAATGTCAAATAGTCGATAAATTAGATGTATAGCTAAGTTTTAAATGCCCAAATCTTGGCAAAAATGAATTGAAATTTAGAATGGTTGAAAATGCTCAAATTTTTTCTTTCCTTTTCATGTTACTTGTAAGAAAAAAGATTATTTTCCTTTTTATATGTATGCAATATATCCTCCTTTTGGATTATTAGCTATGACGAAAACTTTAAATGCCTAAACTTTAGCTGAAAAAACATTAAAACTTCAAAGTAGAGAGAAAACACCAGAAAATTGTAGCTTGCTTTCATTTCTTCTTAAGCTCGAAGTCTTGGCTTCTGACATTTGTTGATTTATGTGAAATAGGCTCTTTGTGGGCTACTGCATTGGGCGCCTCCTATGCTTATTCGCGTTCAAGGACACCATTGAAGATGAGCCTACGGCTCATACATGCTAGGTATTTCATGTTTTTGAGCTATGTTCATGTCCTAGTTAAACTTTAACCCTACATGTACAAATGGTACAAAGCATCTTCCAAAAATGGTTGGTTATAGAACGATTCGGGAATAAGACCAAGGTTGGCGATTCTGGGCGAAAAACACCTAGAATCGCCGGAATCGATTTGTTCTTTCTTCTTCCTTTTAATGTAGCATGGGGGAATCAGAATGGGACCATTCCAAGTCGAAGTGTAAAATGCTAAATATTGCGTCCTCATGGTTACTTTGATAAATTTCTCTCTCTCTCTCTTGGCCTTTTATATTTGGATGAAGTTTCCATAAGGCCTAGGCAATATAAAAACAAAAAAAAACCACACCTCAAATCTAAGTCCTCAAAGCACTTTCGGCAATGGAAATCTCTATGATGGTTCTAAAATAAATTTTCAACACCGACAATAAATTTTGAAACTCAGATAATGGTACAGATCTTGGGGATCTATGCATGTTTATTTTTAGAGCGAAATTTATGGTCTAGATAATTTATTACAACATACACTATTTTGAGAGCTTGAAATCTTAACTTTCTTTCACAACCATAAAGTTCAAGCCGAGATGATTGATATAAATGATATAAAGGTTTTTCAACGTTTGAACTACAATTCTCGATGAGTTATGATGTGGGGCTCTACTATTTTGATAAGGCTGCAGCCCTATAAAACTACTTTTCTTTATATTTTGGCCTTTCCTTGTGATTCTTTCCTGGTTAGTGGTCTGTCTTGAGGAACTATAGTACCTGTTCTGATGCAAACAAGGTGCAACTCCCTCAAGCGTCCGATGATAACAAGAAGCTGTTGGGAGAGCTATTCATCTATTGTTTGGATGTGAAGAGGTGTTGCATAGTGTACTGAGTCGTTCGTTTCTTTTATTCACCATAATTTAAAAGAGCAACTAAAGATGAGTAGGGAATCAATTGAATTTAAAAACTTGTTTTGGAAATTCCTAAATTTCCTAGCCATTGGAAGGACCCCACCCTTTTGTTTTCCATTAAGGATCCATAGGCAGATGTAGATGAAGCATTTCTTAACATGTGAAATTTCTTTTTTTAATGGCAAAAAGTTTTCCAAAAGCCCAAATTGTTATTTTCTGATTGGGGTTTTTTCCAGGATGCATGCACAGGCTTTGACTCTAGCGGTGCTATCAGGAGCTGCAATCATGCATTATTGTGACACTAAGAATGAGAAGGATGAAGGTGTTTTGGAAGCAATAAGGAACTCCTAAGTGTATTCTTGTAATTAATGTTAATGTACTATCTCTTAAGAGTGTGGCTGTTTCCTTTGAGGATAAATATCATATCCATATGAATTTCTTCTCGCGTTACTCTCGTTTTGAAAAGTGACAATCCTTCCTTTCTCCTACTCTCTTCTAATTCTCTGACATGCAATCTTCAAAAACAAGGTTCGGACACAGGACTCGGCAAGGTCACGAGTCCAAAGTGTCCACACAGACTCGGTCGAGTGTGTCAGAGACTCTATCGAGTCTGTACAATTATAATACCAAACTATAGGAACTGGCTTAATTTGTCATGTTCCTGCACGGACTCGGCACCTTGCCAAGTCCAAGTACCTTGGGTGAATCTGATGGAGGTTCCAGGGTTTTAGAATTCTGGCTGCTAATGAGCTGGATCGTGGCCAAACCAAGGTTGGCTCAAGGCTAACATATATATATATATATATATATATATATAGTAGTATACGTACTACTACTACTAGTGCTACTACTACTACTAACTAAAGTTAAAGTAAGTAGAAGAACGTAACGTAAGTTAGTTAGGTAAAGGTAAAACGGTTAAAC